>RXON01003398.1:0-139282 GCA_009667805.1 Leptobrachium leishanense
TTCAGTCATCTTGCTTACAATTAAATCAAAGAGGCACGTGTAGGTCAGACAAATATAACATAACATTATATTCATTATAATTATGATTCATTATAATGAAATAACCACAAATGTCTTTTCTGTGCTCACACCATTATCAGTTTTATTCAACCCCCAAGTGACATTCAATCTTAGTACTTAGTACAACATCCTTTTACAGTTATAACAGCTTTTAAACGTGAAGCATAGCTTGACACAAGTGTCTTGCAGCGATCTACGGGTGTCTTCGCCCATTCGTCATGGGCAAAAGCCTCCAGTTCAGTCACATTCTTAGGCTTGCGCACTGCAACTGCTTTCTTTAAGTCCCACCAGGGGTTCTCAATCGGATTTAAGTCAGGTGACTGCGATGGCCACTCCAAAATGTTCCAGCCTTTAATCTGCAACCATGCTCTAGTGGACTTGGAGGTATGCTTGGGATCATTGTCCTGTTGAAAGGTCCAACGTCTCCCAAGCCTCAGGTTTGTGACGGACTGCATCACATTGTCATCCAATATCTCCTGGTACTGAAGAGAATTCATGGTACCTTGCACACGCTGAAGCTTCCCTGTACCTGCAGAAGCAAAACAGCCCCAAAGCATGATTGACCCCCCCGCCATGCTTCACAGTAGGCAAAGTGTTCTTTTCTTCATAGGCCTTGTTCTTCCTCCTCCAAACATAGCGTTGATCCATGGGCCCAAACAGTTCTAATTTTGTTTCATCAGTCCACAGAACACTATCCAAAACTTCTGTGGTTTGTCCACATGACTTTTGGCATACTGCAGTCGACTCTTCTTATTCTTTGGAGACAGCAAGGGGGTGCGCCTGGGAGTTCTGGCATGGAGGCCTTCATTACGCAGTGTGCGCCGTATTGTCTGAGCTGAAACTTCAGTACCCACATCTGACAAATCTTTTCTCAGTTCCTCAGCAGTCACACGGGGACTTTTCACCACTCTACGCTTCAGGTAGCGCACAGCAGTCGAAGTCAGCATCTTCTTTCTGCCACGACCAGGTGGCGTTTCAACAGTGCCCCTTGCCTTGAATTTGCAATGATGCTTCCTATGGTCTCTCTTGTATGTTTAACATCTTTGCAATCTTCTTATAGCCATTGCCCTTCCTGTGAAGAGTAATCACCTCTTCTCTTGTCTTCCTGGACCATTCTCTTGACTTCACCATGTTTGTAACCACACCAGTAAATGTCTAGAAGGAGCTGAGTATCACAGTCATTTTAAAGCTGCCTAATTGGTGCTTATTATGCTTTATTGCTGCTCCCTGACATCCACAGGTGTTTTCAATACCTGATTGAAAACACTTGAATGAACCTCTGTTCTTCAGAGTGGTAGTCTTTAAGGGGTTGAATAATTGTGTCAATGAAGAAGTCACAAAAGAAACATTTACTACTGTATTACAAAACCAATTGATGTCATTTTAGTTGCATATGGTTCTTTAAAAAGTCCTTGTAGGATTTCATTCTGAATACAATTACAAATGTACACTAAATTCCCTAAAACCCTTTACAGCATTGGGGGTTGAATAATTTTGAACACAACTGTAGTTATATATCGTTTTTACCAATAAATGCAGTTATAATGATAAGTAAGTTATATGATGCCACCCTGGGATAAAAAAACACACAGGGTTATCCAAAGAGATTCGAAAAGTCACCGCACGTTCGGTGACTTTTCGTTCTCTTCAATTCGGTTCCTTTTGCCGATTGCATTTCGGTGACCCTGCGGTGTATTCAGCAAACACCACAGGGTCCCCGAATTGCAGGGAAAAGCTGCCGTAAACCCACCGAACACTAACTGAATGCACGCTGAAAACAAGCAAAAACATCTGGATTAACCTTTGAAAAAGCCGAACAGGAGCCGAACAGGAGCCGAATCACACAGAGCCGAAGCAGCTGTGACGTAGAGGAGGCAGTGAATAAATTAGAAAAACCATTTGTATGAATCTGGGAAAAAGAAACGCTGTTTGCAAAGAAACTACTGAGCGAAAATGTCTGAAATTTTCACAGGAGGTCCAGGAATGATAATAAAGAGGGCTGTTACAAAAAAAATAAGTAAACTAAAAAAAAAAAAAAAAAAAAAATCGGACTTTTAATAAAAAAAAAAAAAAACAGAAAAATGCTTAAAGAGACTTTTTGCTGCAGAATTTTATAATGAACGGTTTATTAGATATTGAATTAAAACGGGAATATTTTTAACATTGAAGTCTATGGGATTCTCCTGAATAAATTTGCCGAATTAAACCACCGAATGGCAGGGCATTAGGGGAACCTTTCACTGCTGGTTTGTGTTCTCTGAATAGCCGAAGCAGTGCTTTTTTATGGGGATTTCACTGCCCTCGAACAGGCACCGAACAGGCACCGTATGTGCAGGCAATTCGCCAGTATTTGGCGAATTGCCTGCTCTCTGGATAGCCGAATGGCCAGGAAAGGTAACCGAACGCTGATTTTCAGCGTTCGGTTACCTTTCTCAAGCAATTCGGATCTCTTTGGATAACCCTGACAGAAAAAACAACCAAAATCTGTGCTAAACAAAGATGA
Organism: Leptobrachium leishanense; assembly: GCA_009667805.1. Classification (NCBI taxonomy): domain Eukaryota; kingdom Metazoa; phylum Chordata; class Amphibia; order Anura; family Megophryidae; genus Leptobrachium; species Leptobrachium leishanense. The sequence goes on from RXON01003398.1 coordinate 2,564, forward strand.
GAGAGGTGGCAGTTATCTCTAACAGCGCATCAATAGTGCAAAACACTAGAATGCAATTGAAACATTTGCATATGCATATATGAATAATGGAATAAAGTGCATCAACAGTAGGCACAATAGTGAAATAAAGTAAAAAAAAACAGTAAAGTGCAACGGTGCCTTAAAAGAATAAAAACAACAGGGCTTAGTGCAATAGTGCATATAAGAGGATACGTGGATAACCTGTAAATAATAATCAATAAAGTGCACAATTTAAATGTCCAATGCTAATCCGATGGGCATGCACAAAAAGTGCAAAGAGTGTCCAAAATTTCAATTGAGTGCAATAGGGCATATAGCAGTCTGTAAAAATGAAAGATAGAATACTCAGAAGTCCCAATGTTTGTGGTGCTCCTTCTTATTCCGGTGTTAAGTTTGTCACGTCCTCGATTTCATAAAAGAGAAGGAAGAAGCACAAGGGGAAATCTTTGGTGCAGGAGATCTTATGACAAATTTGGACAAAGATTATTACTGGTAGAGGTATACAGTATACCACTCATATTTAAATGAGCCTAAAGGTTTCCCGGCTCGAGGTTTAATCGCCTATGGCCATGTAGAGAGTGACACTTCCCTTCTTTACCAAGTAGCAGATCCAATTAAGGAGCCTTTCAAACTCAGGCTCAGTCAGTATAGCCTTAGGCACTCTTAGGTAGGTGCCCTGGACCCCTTTTCCTCGTTGGCAGGTCGAGTGGTGTTCTCGTGAGGTATCAGGTTGGAGTTGGAAAAACACGGCCAATAAAGGGTTAAAAGTAAAAAATATATATTTATTCCATAAAAAGGGACATAAAAATACCGAGACGCGTTTCGGCTGTGATAGGCTGTGGTGTGTATGAGCGTATCACAGAATCAGGGACGGACTGGGCCAAGGGGCAGGGTGGCAAATGCCACCCGGGCCGCCTCCGTTACCTCTCCTCTGCCAGGCCCCTCCTGCAAAATATTGCCGGCCGCCATGTGCTTCTAGTCCCACGAGCGTCCGACAGCTTGAAACTCTGTCGCTCGTTTGGGTTCCACCAGCCACCCGCGTGATCGCAGAGTACACATAAACTCTGAGATTGCGGCTGGCTGGTGGAGCCCAAACGAGCGGCAGAGTTTCAGGCCTGTGGCCGCTCTTGGGACTAGAAGTACGTGGCGGCCGGCAATATTTTGCAGGAGGGGCCTGGCAGAGGAGAGGTGAGCTGGGGGCAATATATTTCCATGTGTGAGCTGCTGGGGGCAATATATATCCATGTGTGAGTTGCGGGGGCAATATATATCCATGTGTGAGCTGCTGGGGCAAAATATATCCATGTGTGAGCTGCTGGGTGTCACGGAATGGCCCAGCACCCTCAGCCAGGGGCGGTGCACAAGGACATGGATTTGGCCAGGAACACTTAGGTGCGGTGGCACGCACAGAGTTTTGCAGTACCTTTTTATTAGATGTGGTTATGTGTGGTGTAATACAGTGTTCCCCGTTTTGTGAAATGTGTTCCCTTTGTCTGCCTTGCCCGCCGCCATTTTCCGATTGCCTCGTGGTTGCAATCAGATTATTCGAATCGGAAAATGGCCGATTCGAACCATCCGGTTCGAATCGTAAAATGGCCGATTCGGACCATCCGGTCCGAATCGGCGACTCCCCGAACTGCAACGGCCAATGGGTCCTGTGAGGGCGGGCAGGGATTCCCATTGTATTCATAATTTGTGTAAAGTTGATAAATGCCTGAGCTGTGAATAATAAAGTCAGATTTAGCAGTGCATCCAGCCTCGACTGATGTCTTGATTTCTCCGCCGTACTTCATCGTCTGAGTATTCCCCGCAGTCTCAGGGTACGGTGTTCAACTAGATCCGAACCGAACCGAGCGCTCTGTGCCTGCATCTCGCATCAGGGCAGAGGCGCAGCGGATGGTGTTCGGTTCCCAGACGATTAGCCCGAGATCCGATCCGAAGGGTGCGGCCGTGTACCGCGCTTCGGTATTGCAGGAGATCGCGGTAAGATCCGAAGACTTTGCCGATCCCGCAAGATCCGAAGCTGCATTCATCTACGATCCGAAGGTCCTCCGCAATCAGATCCGAATATTCCGCCGGAGGAGATCCGATCCCCGGAATCGGCCGGCCGGCCGCAGTCGTACTCCACACCCACAAGGTCAGTGAACCAGCTGCTCGGGACGCTGAGTGCCGTATGGCTCAGTGGTCGGGCTGGTTCTAGGCAGGGGTCCCCTCCACCGCCCGCTAACCCTTTCCCAGGGTCACGCCAGGCCGCACGAGACGGCGAGTGTCGTGTCACTCGGTAGTCGGGCCAGCGGTAAGCGCCGGGGCACGCAGATAGAGCACACCCGCAGGCGGAACAACATCCCATTCCGTCATACTGGGGTCAATATATATCCATGTGTGAGCTGCTGGGGGCAATATATCCATGTGTGTGCTGCTGGGGGCAATATATCCATGTGAGCTGGGGCCAGTATATCCGTGTGAGCTGGGGTCAATATATCCGTGTGAGTTGGGGTCAATATATCCGTGTGAGCTGGGGTCAATATATCCGTGTGAGCTGGGGTCAATATATCCGTGTGAGCTGGGGTCAATATATCCGTGTGAGCTGGGGCACTATAGCCATGTGAGCTGGGGCCAATATATCCCTGTAAGGTGGGGGCAATATACCCATGTGTGAGGTGGGGGCAATATATCCATGTGTGAGGTGGGGGCAATATACCCATGTGCGGTGTGTATGAGTGAGTTTTATTGCTCTGGAGCTCTGTGATATGCTCATACACACCGCACATTACTGTGAGTTTTATTGCTCTGGAGCTCTGTGATATGCTCATATACACTGCACATTACTGTGAGTTTTATTGCTGTGGAGCTCTGATACAGTAATGTGCAGTGTGTTTGAGCATAACGGAGCTCCACAGCAATAAAACGCACAGTAATGTGCAGTGTGTATGAGTGTATCACAGAGCTCCACAGCAATAAAACTCACTGCAATGTGCGCTGTGTATGAGAGTAAGTTATATTGCTGCGGAGCTCTGTGATAACGCTCATACACCAGGGCCTGAGCTGCTGCACTATGAGCCTCTGGGTCATACTTGCCCCCTGGGCCAAAAGTTGCCAGTCAGCCCTTCCACAGAATCCACAGCAATAAAACCCCAGTAAGGTGTGGTGTGTATGAGCTTATCACAGAATCCACAGCAATAAAAACCCCAGTAAATTGCGGTGTGTATGAGCATATCACAGAATCCACAGCAATAAAAAACCCCAGTAATGTGCAATGTATATGAGCGTATCACAAAGTACACAGCAATAAAACCCCCAGTAAAGTGCGGTGTTTATGAGCGTATCACAAAGTCCACAGCAATAAAACCCCCAGTAAAGTGCTGTGTGTATGAGCTTATCACAGAATCCACAGCAATAAAACCCCAGTAAGGTGCAGTGTGTATGAGTTTATCACAGAATCCACAGCAATAAACCCCCAGTAAATTGCGGTGTGTATGAGCATATCACAGAATACACAGCAATAAAAATAAAACAGTATTGTGAACTTCCCTTTTTGAACAAGGTTTTTTCCCGAATGCAAAAGTCACTAGCTGGCAGACTGGTTGTTTGTGGAGATTTCAACATGTCCCTTGATTTACCATCCCGAGCCTCAAAGCGAATGAGAGCGGCTCGCACCAGATATGCAAACTTACTGGCAGCGCACCAACTTTTTGATGTCTGGCGATTGTTACACCCAGGAGAAACGGGTCACTCCTTTTTTTCCACTGCCCATAATGTATATTCTCGAATAGACTATATGTTTATGAAAGGTGATGCCCTAACCCAAGTCCGGAACTATTATATTGGACCTATAACGTGGTCAGATCATGCACCAACTATATTGTGTATTGCAGAGGCCTATGATTCGTGTGGTAGAGCACCCTGGCGACTGAATGAATCGTTATTATCTCGTCCTGAAATCAGAGAAGAAATACAAACTGCCTTATCTAATTATTTTAGAGAGAATTCGTCTGAAGAGATATCAGAGGGAGTATTATGGCAAGCTCACAAAGCGGTAGTGAGGGGTATTCTAATCAAATGGGCGCGTCTTAAAAAACAACGAGCGGACCATAGACTATCCCTGCTACACCAAATCACAATAGCTGACGAATCCCACAAACGACTTCGCACGGAGGCCTCCCTGTCTCAGATTACAGACCTTCGCAGACAACTGATCGAGTTAGACAAACTAGATTACACATGGGTGTCGCGTAGACTTAAGGCGAGATGCTATATTTACAGTAACAAGGCAAGCAGAATGCTAGCTAACAAACTGAAAGCCAAAATGGGTAAAGCACGAATACCACAAATATTAGATGGGGAGGGGCAGCTCAAACACCAACCTAGACAAATAGCTGAATGCTTTGCACGGTATTACGCCTCCCTGTATAACTTATCTACAGAACCCGACGTACACCAACCTACCCTACAGGACATATTTCCCTTCTTAAACTCCCTTCACCTTCCACAGCTGTCGGATAACCTACAAGACGAGCTAACCAGACCCATAACCTCTATGGAGTTAACATCGGCTTTAAAAAGTTTACCTAATGGCAAGGCCCCTGGTCCAGACGGGTTCACAGCGAAATATTACAAATGTTTTCCAGATCTCCAACCCCATCTGCTAAAATTTTATCAATCAATCTTTGAATCGGGTCAACCACCTCGGGAGTGGTTAGCAGCGCATATTGTAACAATCCCTAAAACGCCACTTCCCTCTCCTCACTGCTCACAATACCGTCCTATATCGCTCCTTAATGTTGACAACAAGTTATACGCGAAGATTATGGCGATTAGACTTGCCGAGGTACTGCCATTCTTAGTGGCGGATGACCAAGTAGGCTTCATAAAAAATAGACAAGGCCCAGATAACACCCTGAAAGTACTTACCCTCGTTGACCATGTAGTCCAAATGTCCCAATCTACATTACTACTATCATTAGATGCGGAAAAAGCTTTTGACCGGATTAATTGGTCCTACTTGCATCACGTATTGTTAAAATTTAATTTCCCAGGCGCTTTGATTAAGGCGGTGGAGGGGCTTTATACATTCCCCACCGCACAGGTCTTGAATGCTGGCTTCACATCCGATCCCATTAATATTTCTAACGGTACAAGGCAGGGATGCCCGTTATCACCCCTACTTTATGCGTTGGCACTTGAACCACTCGCACAAGCCATTAGGCAAGCATCAGAAGTCCAAGGCATACACATAGGCCCCACACAGAGCAAAGTGAGCCTCTTTGCGGACGATATATTATTGACGTTGACAGAACCATCATCATCCTTACCAGCCTTCACGAGATTCTAGATAGTTATGGTAAAGCCTCTTTTCACAAAATTAATCTGAAGAAGTCACAAGCGTTGTCGTTTGCGATTCCCCAAGAGACTCTTCTCCCCTTACAAATAGACTACCCCTATGCCTGGAAGAAATCACACATTACATATTTGGGGGTTAAAATTGCATTTTCTAGCGCAGAACTATTTAGTAATAACTATCAACCTATGCTTACACAACTCAGAAATTTATGTATGAATTGGTCGAAGGTAGAGGTGTCCTGGGCGGGTAGAATTGCAGCGCTTAAAATGTCTCTACTGCCAAAGCTGCTTTATCTTTTTCGTGCCCTCCCAATGGCTTTGCCGCGCAGCTATCTTCCGAACCTGCAATCTGTACTCTCCAGATTTGTCTGGCGAGGTAAACGTCCTAGAGTGAGAGCGGCCCTACTGAATCAATCTATAGAAAGCGGGGGGATGGGGGTCCCTAATGTATTAATGTATTATAAAGCATCCATGTTAACAGCAGCCCAAGCCCTTCTTATGACTCCTCCAGGTCCCCAGTGGACTAGATTTCTCTCGGTTTATTTTCTCCCATATTCCCCTTCAATAATCCTCTGGCTGCCCAGATCCCTACGTCCTAAATTACCTCCTCTTCCTCCTTTTGCCAGCCTGCTTCGTAGAGAATGGGACAATAACGCAGCTAAACTCATAAATTTTCACCCCATCGCCCTGGCAGCCCCACTAACGGTGTTAGGTCACCTCATTCCTAATTTTGACCCACGGGTATGGACACTACACGCCGTGACGAGGCTTTTCCAATTTTTTGATCAGGAGGGTTTTCTCTCCTTTCCCAGACTAATTGATAAATATGCCATTCCCGGTGCACTGTGGCTATCATACGGTCAGATCCAGTCTCAACTAGCGGTGTGGGGACTTGGAGGGAGATTATCTTCTACGCGCGCCCTGCTTTCTTCATTTGAAAATAGATGTTCCCACCCCCTAGAAAGGAAGAAAATGATATCCATCTGTTACGATCTCCTACTTAAATCCACAGCTAATAAACATTGGGATTATCAGAGAAAGTGGGAGAATGACCTGGGAAGGGAACTCCCAAGGGAACAGTGGAGAAATAGTTTCTCGGAGGACAGAAGCAAGTTTAAATGCGCATCATTGTGGGAAGCACGTAAAAAGTTACTATATAGGTGGTACTTAACGCCCGATAGAGAGAGCCACATGTCAAGTGGGGCTTCTTCCACATGCTGGAGATGTGGGTTATCAAGAGGAACGTATTACCATACTTGGTGGACGTGCCCCCCTTTGGAGGGATGGTGGAGGGAGGTGGCGACATTGAGTTCCAAGATTCTAGGTGTCACAGTGGATCCTACCCCGGAGATAGTGCTCCTTCAACTCTTCCCGAATGCATTTTCCAGGTTCCAGAACCAAATGCTAGCACACATCCTGACCATATCGTACTTAATGGTGGCAGCTAGGTGGAAGTCTACCGACCTCCCATCTCTCCCTCTAATTACTGACCGACTAAAAGAATTTCGCTTATTAGACGCAATGTCCCGGACAGTTACAGGAGCCCTACCATCTAAGAGGAACTTCTGGTATATTTGGGACGCGTATCTTATATCTACCGACTAGATTGAGGGGAGCATACAAGGGGAGGCTTACATGGAGGGACTGACGTATGATACCAATCCTAATGGGGTCTCTGGTGAAGGCCTGGAGAAGCGGAATGTGGAATGTGGCGCACACCTAGAATAACTGTTAGGTTACACTTTATTGTCGACAAACGCAGCAGCGACAAATGTATGTTGTTCGTTTCTTTTTGTTTCTTTTGTTCGTTTCTTTGGTTATTGAAGTATGGCTTTACCATTTATAAATGTACTGTTGAAAAATCAATAAAAAAATTTCAATTTAAAAAAAAAAAAAACAGTATTGTGCAGTGTATATGAGCGTATCACAAAGTCCACAGCAATAAATCCCCCAGTAAAGTGCCGTGTGTATGAGCTTATCACAGAATCCACAGCAATAAAACCCCAGTAAGGTGCAGTGTGTATGAGCTTATCACAGAATCCACAGCAATAAAACCCCCAGTAAATTGCGGTGTTTATGAGCATATCACAGAATCCACAGCAATAAAACCGCCAGTATAGTGCGGTGTTTATGATGAGCGTATCACAAAGTCCGCAGCAATCACACCCCCAGTAAAGTGCAGTGTTTATGAGCGTATCACAAAGTCCACAGCAATAAAACCCCCAGTAAAGTGCAGTGTTTATGAGCGTATCACAAAGTCCACAGCAATAAAACCCCCAGTAAAGTGCGGTGTTTATGAGCGTATCACAAAGTCCGCAGCAATCAAACCCCCAGTAAAGTGCGGTGTTTATGAGCGTATCACAAAGTCCACAGCAATAAAACCCCCAGTAAAGTGCGGTGTTTATGAGCGTATCACAAAGTCCGCAGCAATCAAACCCCCAGTAAAGTGCGGTGTTTATGAGCGTATCACAAAGTCCACAGCAATAAAACCCCCAGTAAAGTGCGGTGTGTATGAGCGTATCACAGTAATGTGTGGCGCGTTTATATATTTGAAATATACAAAAGTTGCCCCCTCTCCTGCTTTCTTTTTGCAGGGAGGGGGTTCAATATTGGTGGTCCAGAAGGAGGGGGAACCCGGCTGACCGCATCCCATGGACAGCCGCTGGGACCCTTCACCCCTGCATGCCTGGCGGCAGCCTCCGCTTCCCTGGTGGTCCGGTGGCTGTGGGGTGCTGCATTGCGATCTGTGCTTCGCGCACAGACCGCAGAGCACGTCCCACAGTGAGTGACTGGACGCGAGCTGAGCGCCGGCGAACGCAAGTGACCTGTCACCTGACCGCCAGCACTCTGACAGAGTCAGTGAGCATCGGCGGTCAGGTGACAGGTCATCAGCGATCGCCGGCGCTCGTGTCCAGTCACTCGCAGTGGGACGTGCTCTGCGGTCTGTGCGCGAAGCATAGATCGCAGTGTAGCACCCCACAGCCACTGGACCACCAGGGAAGCAGAGGCTGCCGCCAGGCCTGCGGAGATGGAGGGTCCCGGCGGCTGTCCATGGGATCCGGCCAGCCGGGACCTAGAGTGTTCAGTGAGCCTGCATTCGGGGGGCCGGCATTAGGGTGTGCCCAGGCACACCCGGCACACCCCGTGCACACACCTCTGTAGCCTTCTATGCTCAATCTGGGTTGTCATGCTCATCCATGTTGTGGTAATTTTAGAATTGTCTACCTTGCATTCTATAAACTCATTCTTATCGTACACAGTGTGAGAAACTTTGATTAAAAAGTTATGTGTCCTAGAAAATGTGTCTGATCTGGCAACTCTAGTTTTTTCTGACAACAGAAAAGCACCAACTGGGTTCAAATGTAGGTCTTATGGAAGAAAAAGTGTATCTTTCAGCAGCAGGTCTGCACAATGTACAGTATGGGCTACATTACATTCTTGGTGCTAAAGGTTAGCGCTCACCTGCGTGAGCGTTAACTTTAGCCCTGGTGGCCCTAGCGTGGGCCACCCATATTAGAATCCAAACGCTAATGGGTTGAAAACCCTGTTAGCGATTGGTATCTTGCGCTGTTCTGCGCAAGGTTACTGTGCTTTGCGCTCCCTATGCTTAACATCAGTAGCACAAAGTGTTAATTATCGGTAGGATTACAAAGTCCTAACGCTAATTACCGTCCAGCTGCGGGTAGCAGAAAGTTAACCACAGCCTGGACTTGGTGCTAACGGATTCTGCTGCTGCAGAATCCGTTGGCACCAGCAGTAACCCCCCAAAATAAATCGTATACTCACCTCCTATCCCGCGGCAAGGACCGCAGCTCCAACTGCTACCTCTGTCTGCTGGAAAGCAGGGAGAGGCTGGGGGAAAAAGTCCCCCAGTCTCCCCCTGCAGATCACTACGCCGGCCTGCCAGATCTGTCATGTGACCGGCGCCTCCTACCTCAATGGAGTCCTATGGACTCCATGGAGGAGATGCGTGCGGCGGCACTTAGCGCTGCTGCGCGCATCCCAGGGCTTAGCGGCCGATAACAATGCAGGCAGCTTTTCCAGCGCCTGCATTGTAATATTGCACTAAAAACGGGGGCGCAAAGGAGAAACTGAAAGAGCACTACCTGGACATAACCCCTAGCGTCACCCTCTCTGTTCCCTGTCCCCCATTTTAGATAGAAAATAGAACTGTATAAAACAGCTAATATCTTGCTTTAAACCTGATATCTGCTGACTGAAGAATCACCTCACCCCCCCCCCCCCCAGGTCTCTAAATATTCCTAGCCAAGCCATAAAAGTTGCTTAATACATCAAGGCCACAGAAGGAATGAATAACCCAGTAATCCCGCAGCTGTCCTTATTTGAGTTGGGAGAATGACTCCTTTTTACAGCTTGCTGACTAGACAGGGAATCCAAATTGCCTCCGGTGGGCTCAAGTCTTTGAGGTGAACCTTGCTGACTTGCAAAATGATGAATAAGTCCAATATGTATAATGCAGGTTGCTATGGGAATTGGGAGGGTAACCTGGGGAGGGGTGTGCATTTTAAAAACCATGTATAAAATCTTTGTTTCTCTGTTGGCTCACACTTGAGTATTTTTGGGCTTGACCTGACTCAAGGCTCGGTACCGAATAAATGCTTTTCCTGCTTTAGAAGGCCTCCGTCTCTTTTGTCTACCACCGAGTCACAATTGCCTAGCCCGAATTACACCCAGGAGGCTGCTTCAAAACCATTTTAGCGTGACGCTTGTAATGATGCCCTATGTATTTTATAGCTAAACAGATGTTGTTTCACCCAAGAAAATTGACTTTCCGGGAGAATCGAAATTTCACATGGAGCAAGCTACATTTTGAGGTCATCTGCTAAGTGATGGAGAATTTTTGGTTGAAAAGTCAAATTTTAGGCAGCAACCATCGAGCTGAAAAGAATATCATGACTGTTTTTATATTTTTAACCAAATGTAAATATTTTGCAGTACAGTTTGCCATTTCCTTAATTTTGTGGCTTCATAAACCTTTTATTTAATTTTGTTATCTTCAGCAATAACACAATCAAAATGTAAAAAAATAAGGCTTTATAAATGTTAAGGCGGAAAAGAATTGAATATGCATACGTGTCAATTACCACAGGAGAAAAAGGGTTTTCTAGAATCCGAGACCAGATCCTGGCAAAAACATCCAGCAGACGGCGCTCCTGATACACTGCATGTTAATGCTGCCTATTCTCGCGAGAGCCTGCCCCCCCCCCCCTCTTTCCCAGGCCGAGGCACGCAAGACCTATCGGCCATACTCTGTGTCCCTATTCAGGGTCAATTTTCAAGCTATCCGGAGGCAGCGAGGCCGTTAGGAAACCGAGTGGTGAGTGTCCGGGTCACTCTATTGTTTTCTCGCGGGCAGAAACCGAGAATCATGGCGCCTTTCACATCCTAACAGGGAGTCACCTCAAAAAATAGAGCAGCAGATTGTATTTGCGCATGCGCGTCGAACCATAGGGCCGTTTCGAGGGTTTGTGTGGAGAACGACGTGAAGCTCTCTAGTATGAATGCAATGCACTACCTGCATTTCTGCTAAAATGTGTTGTTCCTGCATGACGAATGGGATGTAAACTAGCCTCCTTGGAGGAGGAATGATTTGTAAATCGTTGCTGCTTGTGAATGTCCTGGCAAACCATGCTTGCCATGGTTATTGTGCCACTTCTAGGGCCCTGAATTGTAGCTCAGACATGCGGTTTTAATTTTCTAACTGCTTTTGTTGAAATGAAGTTGCTCTACAGATTTCCAATCCCATGCCTAGGGAATACCGATTGGGAAAGCTGGCTAAACAGGTCTGACCGGAGAAGCACATAAAATTGGAGAATACCTAAGCCAAGGGTCCGCAATCTTTTACCTCCAGATGTTTTGAACTACACCGGGGCGGACACGAGGCCGAAGTTAGTTTTTTATTCGGCCAGTTACTTATTCGTGGAAGTTGGTTTCTGATTCGGTTGAATTCTAAATATGTAAAATTTCAATAAAAACCTGATTTTAGATGGTAAATTGCCATTGTGCCAATGATTCTAACATGGATTCATATAGAGGTGGATGCCCTCTACCAAACAATGTCAAATTTAGCCTGACCCAACTGCAATTTGGGCAGAAAAATCAGTGCCAACTGTGCCATTGATGTTGATTTTTACTGTTTTGAATAAGTAACTGATGATTTCAAAGGGTTAATTGCCATTATCCACTGAATTCAACATGGATTTATATAGAAGTGGATGTCCTCTATCAAACGCAATTGTCTTCAGCCTGGCCCAATGGCAAGTTTGCCACGAAAACTGTGCCAAGGGTGCTGATTTTTACTATTTTGAAAAAGTAACTGATGTTTTCCAAGGGTTAATTGTAGGGTTGCACCGATACTGGTATCGGGGCCGATACTTGGTACTCGTGCAGTACCCCCCCCGATATTTTTTTTCCGATACCGGAAGCCGGCATTGAGCTGGCTTGCCGGCATCCGAGGGGCTGCGGCGGCTGTCCGAATGCTCTATCGGCATTCGGACAGCCGCCCCTGGAGCTGCTCACGACGATACTTACCTTCCTGGGCGCCGCCGGGAATGTCTCCGCGTGCGCTCGTTGGAAGGACCCCAGCCGCGACCACGTGAGACCATGTGATCGCGGCTGGGGTCCTTCCAACGAGCGTGCGCGGAAGCTTTCCCGGCGGCACCCAGGAAGGTAAGTATGAACACAGTGAGCAGCTGCAGGGCCTGTCCGAATGCAGATAGAGCATTCAGACAGGCCCTGCAGCTGCTCTCCGCAATGATACTTACCTTCCTGGGCGAATCCGGGAAAGTTTCCCCGCGCGCGCTCGTTAGAAGGACCCCAGCCGTGATCACATGGTCCCACGTGGTCGCAGCTGGGGTCCTTCCAACGAGCGCACGCGCGGAGACTTTCCCGGCGGCGCCCAGGAAGGTAAGCATCGTCGCGGGGGGGGGGGATCCGGTCCACGAGCTGGGGGGCATACCCATGTGTGAGCTGTGGGGGCATATCTATGAGCTGTGGGGGGCATACCCATGAGCTGTGGGGGGCATTATCCATGTGTGAGCTGGGGGGCATTATCCATGTGTGAGCTGGGGGGCATTATCCATGTGTGAGCTGGGGGGCATTATCCATGTGTGAGCTGGGGGGCATTATCCATGTGTGAGCTGGGGCAGTATGAAAATATATATTCGGGGGGCATATACATGTGAGCTGGGGGCATTTTTGTATGGTCTGTTCTTATTGGAAAGCGTCACCTGACATTAAAGAAAAGTATCGGTACTCTGTCTTAAGTGGTATCGGTGCATCCCTAGTTAATTGCCATTGGGCCACTGAATTCAACATGGATTTATATAAAGTTGGATGCCCTCTATCAAACACCATTGTCTTCAGCCTGGCCCAATGGCAAGTTTTCCACGAAAACAGTGCCAAGGGTGTTGATTTTTACTATTTTTGAATAAGTAACTGATGTTTTCAAAGGGTTAATTGCCATTATCCACTGAATTCAACATGGATTTATATAGAAGTGGATGTCCTCTATCAAACGCAATTGTCTTCAGCCTGGCCCAATGGCAAGTTTGCCACGAAAACAGTGCCAAGGGTGCTGATTTTTACTATTTTGAAAAAGTAACTGATGTTTTCCAAGGGTTAATTGCCATTGGGCCACTGAATTCAACATGGATTTATATAAAGTTGGATGTCCTCCTATTAAAATCAGTGGCACAATGAGTGGTGTGGTTTGGCCGATCTCTGAGATGGCTGCCTGATCTCTGAGCTTCTGCGTAGGTGGCGCTTCCACAACTGATACTAGCCTCCACTGATCAGCCCTGGACTTCATTGTAGCCTGTGGGGTTTAGCTTCCATGCGCAGGAGCAAGTTGAGCCTCAAATCGAGCCAAGCTGACATTGCCCAGTGTTTTACCCTGCTGTCAGCGATGGTGCGTTCAGAAGCTGTCAGGATGGCGTCGTCGTGAGTCCTTCTGTCAGCGAAAGGTGAGCCTTGTACTCGGTGTGACAAGAAAGCTCTTGCTCACTATGAAGGATGACCTTCAGACTGACCTCAGGGCGGGCCTGGGGAGGCTATGGACGGACATTGGCGCACTGGGGACCCGCACAGCCAAACTCGAGCATCAAGTGGAGACTGATCATGCCGAGGCGCAGGCTATATTACGAGAGGTCTGCGACAACTACATGTTGCTTCAGGAGGAAGTAGAATACCTGGACAGCAGGTCCCGCCGCTCCAACCATTGTATCGGAGATGTCCTGGAGACAAGTTGTTCCACACCCTGTTGTTCATGCCACTCCGGAGGTGGAGTTGCGCCCTGCGCCCACGCTTGGGTCCCAACGAACCCCACGTGGGACGTGCTGCTCAAGTGCTAGTATTACTCCACCAAGGATGCCCTGCTGCTTGCAGCCTGTTATGGCGCCTCCTTGATTGAGGGGGTTGCCCAGAATCTCTTCAACAATGTGGCTTCTTCTACGCTTCAGAAGAGAAGAGCCCAATGGCCTCTTACAGAGATTCTTCCGCACAAGGAAGTCCGCTACCCTGGAGGTTTCCATTTTGTCCCATGATTGGGCCATCATATCCCTGCGCTCACCGGCCGATTACACTTGACTGTTGGAGGCATTGGGGATCCCCATTCCAGCAGATCTATTCGTGCTCCTGGACAGAGGCCGTGGAACGGAGGTACCGGCCTTACCACAACACCAGGCCTGGGTTAACACCTGTCATCCCCACCATTGAAGCTCCTTGTAGCTCCCTCCAGTTTTGTGCTCCCTCATTTGCCTCGTCTTCCCGTTCTGCTGTGCTCTCCCTGGTCCCGTACCCCTCAACCTTGCATTCCTCCATGATTTTTGATTCGGACGTATTCTTGGTCGACTGACCCTCCTATTGCTCTGGTTTGTTGTGATGGTACAGGCTGCAGGGTCCCACCACATTTAAAAACTTTTTGCCTTTGTTTTGCCCTGCACCTTTTTTGCCCCATTGGGCCCCTTATTTTACACCCTGTTTTCACATGCCACTATGTGTGTTTCTGTTCTTCAATATTCTGCTTGCTCGGAAACTGTGTTTTTCCTGCCCACTGCTTACGTGCATCAAGCCGCCACCAGCTGCAACCCGGCTTTGGCCTTCGAACCATCTCCAGACTGGACATGGGCGACATTCCACAAACTGGGCAATGGCTGAGGCTGTGGTGGCCATTCTATTCAGGGACTGGGGAATGGCTGGAGGCAGTGGTGCCCCTGGATGTCTGAGGGTGGGCAGGAGGGTGAACAATAGGGACAGCTCCATATAAGTATGACCTGTGTTTTGCACAAGAAACAGATTCTGTTTGCAATTCAACCTAAAATGTGTCTTGCCTCGTTCTTGGGGCAAAAACTGCAGCTATAAGACACACTCTGCCCAGTAGTTGTATGTGCTACTATTGGGCCCTGACGCCGTGTATCCAGCCGGGGTACTCAATGATCGTCACATTTGTGCACTTCTCATGGACCCTAGCCCCAGGCCTTACTGATGCCGGAGTGGCGGGAAGTGAAGGGTGCCCGGTGAGGATGAGCCTTTATGGGAGTGGACGCTCTTCTTCTTTTTTTTTTTTTTGTATTCTTCACATGACTATTGCATGGATCACACTATATATAGCGGTTTCAGTATGGATGACATGGGAGGCGGGGTTTGTATTACTTTTCTGTCTAAGATTTTAGGTCTATGGATGTCTGCCTCGATTGGGACGGTTTGCACACTGCGCACGCACGCACTGCTCAAACATACGCACACTGCTCACGCGCACACTGCTGACACGCGCACACTGCTCAAACGCACACTGCTGACACACACTGCTCAAACACGCACGCACACACTGCTGACACGCACACACTGCTGACACGCGCACACACTGCTGACACGCGCACACACTGCTGACACGCGCACACACTGCTGACACGCACACACACTGCTGACACGCACACACACTGCTGACACGCACACACACTGCTGACACGCACACACACTGCTGACACGCACACACACTGCTGACACGCACACACACTGCTGACACGCACACACACTGCTGACACGCACACACACTGCTGACACGCACACACACTGCTGACACGCACACACACTGCTGACACGCACACACACTGCTGACACGCACACACACTGCTGACACGCACACACACTGCTGACACGCACACACACTGCTGACACACGCACACACACTGCTGACACACACACACACACTGCTGACACACACACACACTGCTGACACACACACACACACACACTGCTGACACACACACACACACACTGCTGACACACACACACACACACTGCTGACACACACCACACACTGCTGACACACACACACACACTGCTGACACACACACACACTGCTGACACACACACACACACTGCTGACACACACACACACACTGCTGACACACACACACACACTGCTGACACACACACACACACTGCTGACACACACACACTGCTGACACACACTGCTGACACACACTGCTGACACACACTGCTGACACACACACACACACACTGCTGACACACACACACTGCTGACACACACACACTGCTGACACACACTGCTGACACACACTGCTGACACACACTGCTGACACACACACACACACTTCTGCTGACACACACACACACTGCAGACACACACACACTGCAGACACACACACACTGCAGACACACACACACTGCAGACACACACACACTGCAGACACACACACACTGCAGACACACACACACTGCAGACACACACACACTGCAGACACACACACACACACTGCAGACACACACACACACACTGCAGACACACACACACTGCTGACACACACACACACACTGCTGACACACACACACACTGCTGACACACACACACACTGCTGACACACAGACACACACACACACACTGCTGACACACACACACTGCTGACACACACACACTGCTGACACACACACACTGCTGACACACACACACTGCTGACACACAGACACACACTGCTGACACACAGACACACACTGCTGACACACAGACACACACTGCTGACACACAGACACACACTGCTGACACACAGACACACACTGCTGACACACACACTGCTGACACACACTGCTGACCACTGCTGACACACACACACTGCTGACACACACACACACCACACACTGCTGACACACACACACACACACACACTGCTGACACACACACACACACACACTGCTGACACACACAGACACACACTGCTGACACAGACACACACTGCTGACACACAGACACACACTGCTGACACACACACTGCTGACACACACACACACTGCTGACACACACACACACTGCTGACACACACACACACACTGCTGACACACACACACACACTGCTGAACACACAACACACTGCTGACACACACACAACACACTGCTGACACACACACACACACTGCTGACACACACACACACACACTGCTGACACACACACACACACTGCTGACACACACACACACTGCTGACACACACACACACACTGCTGAACACACACACACACACTGCTGACCACACACACCACACACTGCTGACACACACACACACACACACTGCTGACACACACACACACACTGCTGACACACACACACACACTGCTGACACACACACACACACACTGCTGACACACACACACACACACACTGCTGACACACACACACACACACACTGCTGACACCACACACACACACACACTGCTGACACTGACACACACACACACTGCTGACACACACACACACACACTGCTGACACACACACACACACTGCTGACACACACACACACACTGCTGACACACACACACACACACTGCTGACACACACCACACACACTGCTGACAACACACACTGCTGACACGCACACACTGCTGACACGCACACACACTGCTGACACGCACACACACTGCTGACACGCACACACACTGCTGACACGCACACACACTGCTGACACGCACACACACTGCTGACACGCACACACACTGCTGACACGCACACACTGCTGACACGCACACACACTGCTGACACGCACACACTGCTGACACACACACACACACTGCTGACACACACACACACACTGCTGACACACACTGCTGACACACACACACACTGCTGACACACACACACACACACTGCTGACACACACACACACACTGCTGACACACACACACACACACACACTGCTGACACACCACACACACACTGCTGACACACACACACACACACTGCTGACACACACACCACACACTGCTGACACACACACACACACTGCTGACACACACACACACACACCACTGCTGACACACACACACACACACACTGCTGACACACACACACACACACTGCTGACACGCACACACTGCTGACACGCACACACTGCTGACACGCACACACACTGCTGACACGCACACACACTGCTGACACGCACACACACTGCTGACACAACACACACACTGCTGACACACACACACACACACACTGCTGACACACACACACACACACACACTGCTGAACACACACACACACAACTGCTGACACACACAACACACACACTGCTGACACACACACACACACACTGCTGACACACACACACACACACACTGCTGACACGCACACACACACTGCTGACACACACACACACTGCTGACACACACACACACACTGCTGACACACACACTGCTGACACACACACACACACTGCTGACACACACACACACACTGCTGACACACACACACACTGCTGACACACACACTGCTGACACACACACACTGCTGACACACACACACTGCTGACACACACACACTGCTGACACACACACACACTGCTGACACACACACACACTGCTGACACACACACACACTGCTGACACACACACACTGCTGACACACACTGCTGACACACACTGCTGACACACACACACACACACACTGCAGACACACACACACTGCAGACACACACACACTGCAGACACACACACACTGCTGACACACACACACACTGCTGACACACACACACACACTGCTGACACACACACACACTGATGACACACACACACACTGATGACACACACACACTGCTGACACACACACACACACACTGCAGACACACACACACACTGCAGACACACACACACACTGCAGACACACACACACACTGCAGACACACACACTGCAGACACACACACTGCAGACACACACACTGCAGACACACACACTGCAGACACACACACTGCAGACACACACACTGCAGACACACACACTGCAGACACACACACTGCAGACACACACACTGCAGACACACACACACACTGCAGACACACACACACACACTGCTGACACACACACACACACACACTGCTGACACACACACACTGCTGACACACACACACTGCTGACACACACACACTGCTGACACACACACACTGCTGACACACCACACACTGCTGACACACACACACTGCTGACACACACACACTGCTGACACACACTGCTGACACACACACACTGCTGACACACACACACAGACACACACTGCTGACACACAGACACACACTGCTGACACACAGACACACACTGCTGACACACAGACACACACTGCTGACACACAGACACACACTGCTGACACACAGACACACACTGCTGACACACAGACACACACTGCTGACACACACACACACACTGCTGACACACAGACACACACTGCTGACACACAGACACACACTGCTGACACACAGACACACACTGCTGACACACAGACACACTCTGCTGACACACACACTCTGCTGACACACACACACACTGCTGACACACACACACTGCTGACACACACACACTGCTGACACACACACACTGCTGACACACACTGCTGACACACACTGCTGACACACAGACACCACTGCTGACAGACACACACTGCTGACACACACACACACACTGCTGACACACACCACACACACTGCTGACACACAGACACACACTGCCTGCTGACACAGACACACACTGCTGACACACACACACACACTGCTGACACACACACACACACACACCACTGCTGACACACACACACACACACACACACTGCTGACACACACACACACACTGCTGACACACACACACACTGCTGACACACACACACACACACACACTGCTGACACACACACACACTGCTGACACACACACACACACTGCTGACACACAGACACACACTGCTGACACACACACACTGCTGACACACACACCACACACACTGCTGACACACACACACACACTGCTGACACACACACACACTGCTGACACACACACACACACACTGCTGACACACACACACTGCTGACACACACACACACACACTGCTGACACACACACACACACACTGCTGACACACACACACACTGCTGACACACACACACACACTGCTGACACACACACACTGCTGACACACACACACACTGCTGACACACACACACACTGCTGACACACACACACACTGCTGACACACACACACACTGCTGACACACACACACACACTGCTGACACACACACACACACTGCTGACACACACACACACACACACTGCTGACACACACACACACACTGCTGACACACACACACACACACTGCTGACACACACACACTGCTGACACACACACACTGCTGACACACACACACACTGCTGACACACACACACACTGCTGACACACACACACACACTGCTGACACACACACACACACTGCTGACACACACACACACACTGCTGACACACACACACTGCTGACACACACACACTGCTGACACACACACACTGCTGACACACACACACACACACTGCTGACACACACACACACACACTGCTGACACACACACACACTGCTGACACACACACACACTGCTGACACACACACACACACTGCTGACACACACACACACACTGCTGACACACACACACACACTGCTGACACACACACACACACTGCTGACACACACACACACACTGCTGACACACACACACACACTGCTGACACACACACACACTGCTGACACACACACACACTGCTGACACACACACACACTGCTGACACACACACACACACTGCTGACACACACACACACACTGCTGACACACACACACACACTGCTGACACACAACACACACTGCTGACACACACACACACACTGCTGACACACACACACTGCTGACACACACACACACACTGCTGACACACACACACACACTGCTGACACACACACACACACTGCTGACACACACACACACACACACTGCTGACACACACACACACACACACTGCTGACACACACACACACACACACTGCTGACACACACACACACACACACACACTGCTGACACCACACACACACACACACACTGCTGACACACACACACACACACACTGCTGACACACACACACACTGCTGACACACACACACACACTGCTGACACACACACACACACACTGCTGACACACACACACACACACACTGCTGACACACAGACACACACTGCTGACACACACACACTGCTGACACACACACACACACACTGCTGACACACACACACACTGCTGACACACACACACACACACACACTGCTGCGACACACACACACACACACTGCTGACACACACACACACACACTGCTGACACACACACACACACTGCTGACACACACACACACACTGCTGACACACACACACACTGCTGACACACACACACACACTGCTGACACACACACACACTGCTGACACACAACACACTGCTGACACACACACACACTGCTGACACACACACACACACTGCTGACACACACACACACACTGCTGACACACACACACACTGCTGACACACACACACACTGCTGACACACACACACACTGCTGACACACACACACACACACTGCTGACACACACACACACACACTGCTGACACACACACTGCTGACACACACACACACACTGCTGACACACACACACCACTGCTGACACACACACACTGCTGACACACACACACACTGCTGACACACACACACACACACACTGCTGCACACACACACTGCAGACACACACACTGCAGACACACACACTGCAGACACACACACTGCAGACACACACACTGCAGACACACACACTGCAGACACACACACACACTGCAGACACACACACACACTGCAGACACACACACACACTGCAGACACACACACACACTGCAGACGCAGACACACAACACACACACTGCTGACACCACACACTGCTGACACACTGCTTGACACACACACACACTGCAGACACACACACTGCAGACACCACACTGCAGACACACACACACTGCAGACACACACACACACACTGCAGACACACCACACACTGCAGACACACACACACACACTGCAGACACACACACACACACACTGCAGACCACACACACACACACACTGCAGACACCCCACACACACACACTGCAGACCACACACAACACACTGCAGACACACACACACACTGCAGACACAACACACACTGCAGACACACACACACTGCAGACACACACACACTGCAGACACACACACACTGCAGACACACACACACACACTGCAGACACACACACACACTGCAGACACACACACACACACTGCAGACACACACACACACTGCAGACACACACACACACAACTGCAACACACACACACACACTGCAGACACACACACACACACTGCAGACACACACACACTGCAGACACACACACACACTGCAGACACACACACTGCAGACACACAACACACACACACTGCAGACACACACACACATTGCAGACACACACACTGCTGACACACACACACTCTGACACCACACACACTGCAGACACACACACACTGCAACACACACACACTGCAGACACACACACACACTGCAGACACACACACACACTGCAGACACACACACACGCACTGCAGACACACACACAGCACTGCAGACACACACACGCACTGCAGACCACACACCCGCACTGCTCGAACACCCGCACTGCTCGAACACCCGCACTGCTCGACACCCACGCACACTGCTCGAACAACCCGCACTGCCTCGAACACCCCACTGCTCGAACACACCGCACTGCTCGAACACCCGCACTGCTCGAACACCCGCACTGCTTCGAACACCCGCACTGCTCGAACACCCGCACTGCTTCGAACACCCGCACTGCTCGAACACCCGCCACTGCTCGAACACCCGCACTGCTCGAACACCGCACTGCTCGACACACCCGCACTGCTCACACACCCGCACTGCTCGAACACCGCACTCTGCTCACACACCCGCACTGCTTTCACACACACACTCTCTGCTCGACAACACACTCTCTGCTCCACACACACACTTCTCTGCTTCACACACACACTCTCTGCTCACACACACACTCTCTGCTCTCACACACACACTCTCTGCTCACACACACACTCTCTGCTTTCACACACACACTCTCTGCTTCACACACACACACTCTCTGCTTTCACACACACACTCTCTGCTTTCACACACCACACTCTCTGCTTTCACACACACACACTCTCTGCTTTCACACACACACTCTCTGCTTTCACACACACACTCTCTGCTTTCACACACACACTCTCTGCTTTCACACACACACTCTCTGCTTTCACACACACACACACTCTCTGCTCCCTCGCACACACACTCTGCTTTCATGCACACACACTCTCTGCTTTCACACACACACACACTCTCTGCTTTCACACACACACACACTCTCTGCTTTCACACACACACACACACACTCTGCTTTCACACACACACACACACTCTCTGCTTTCACACACACACACACTCTGCTTTCACACACACACACACTCTCTGCTTTCACACACACACACTCTCTGCTCACACACACACACTCTCTGCTCACACACACTCTCTGCTCACACACACTCTCTGCTCACACACACTCTCTGCTCACACACACTCTCTGCTCACACACACTCTCTGCTCACACACACTCTCTGCTCACACACACTCTCTGCTCACACACACTCTCTGCTCACACACACTCTCTGCTGACACACACACGCACTGCTGACACACACACGCACTGCTGACAACACACACCGCACTGCTCGAACACCCGCACTGCTCGAACACCCGCACTGCTCGAACACCCGCACTGCTCGAACACCCGCACTGCTCGAACACCCGCACTGCTCGAACACCCGCACTGCTCGAACACCCGCACACACTCTCTGCTCACACACACTCTCTGCACACACCACACTCTCTGCTTTCACACACACACTCTCTGCTTTCACACACACACTCTCTGCTTTCACACACACACTCTCTGCTTTCACACACACACTCTCTGCTCACACACACACTCTCTGCTTTCACACACACACTCTCTGCTTTCACACACACACTCTCTGCTTTCACACACACACTCTCTGCTTTCACACACACACTCTCTGCTTTCACACACACACTCTCTGCTTTCACACACACACTCTCTGCTTTCACACACACACTCTCTGCTTTCACAACACACACTCTCTGCTTTCACACACACACTCTCTGCTTTCACACACACACTCTCTGCTTTCACACACACACTCTCTGCTTTCACACACACACTCTCTGCTTTCACACACACACTCTCTGCTTTCTCATATCTGAACAAGCAGAGATCATAACACACTCTCTGCTTTCACACACTCTCTGCTTTCTCACTCACACACACTCTGCTTTCTCGCACACACACTCTCTGCTTTCACACACACACACTCTCTGCTTTCACACACACACACACTCTGCTTTCACACACACACACACTCTGCTCTCACACACACACACACTCTGCTCTCACACACACACACTCTGCTCTCACACACACACTCTCTGCTCTCACACACACACTCTCTGCTCTCACACACACACTCTCTGCTCTCACACACACACTCTCTGCTCTCACACACACACTCTCTGCTCTCACACACACACTCTCTGCTCTCACACACACACTGCTCTCACACTGTCTGCTCTCTCACACACACTCTCTGCTTTCACACACACACACACTCTGCTCTCACACACACACTCTGCTCTCACACACACACTCTGCTCTCACACACACACTCTGCTCTCACACACACACTCTGCTCTCACACACACACTCTGCTCTCACACACACACTCTGCTCTCACACACACACTCTCTGCTCTCACACACACACTCTCTGCTCTCACACACACACTCTGCTCTCACACACACTCTCTGCTCTCACACACACACTCTCTGCTCTCACACACACACTCTCTGCTCTCACACACACTCTCTGCTCTCACACACACACTCTCTGCTCTCACACACACACTCTCTGCTCTCACACACACACTCTCTGCTCTCACACACACACTCTCTGCTCTCACACACACACTCTCTGCTCTCACACACACACTCTCTGCTCTCACACACACACTCTCTGCTCTCACACACACACTCTCTGCTCTCACACACACACTGCTCTCACACTGTCTGCTCTCTCACACACACTCTCTGCTTTCACACACACACACTCTCTGCTTTCACACACACACACACTCTGCTCTCACACACACACTCTGCTCTCACACACACACTCTGCTCTCACACACACACTCTGCTCTCACACACACACTCTCTGCTCTCACACACACACTCTCTGCTCTCACACACACACTCTCTGCTCTCACACACACTCTCTGCTCTCACACACACACACTCTCTGCTCTCACACACACACTCTCTGCTCTCACACACACTCTCTGCTCTCACACACACACTCTCTGCTCTCACACACACACTCTCTGCTCTCACACACACACTCTCTGCTCTCACACACACACTCTCTGCTCTCACACACACACTCTCTGCTCTCACACACACACTCTCTGCTCTCACACACACACTCTCTGCTCTCACACACACACTCTCTGCTCTCACACACACACTCTCTGCTCTCACACACACACTCTCTGCTCTCACACACACACTCTCTGCTCTCACACACACACACACACACACACACACACACACACACACACACACACACACACACACACACACACACACACCTGCCTGTAATATACTCTCAGATTAGGTTAGAATCCTGGCTTCTCTCCGTTGACTCTCCCTCCCTGCACGTGCTGGACACATCCAGCACAGCAGGGGAGGCTCTGCATCAAGTGGTGGGGGAAGGGGCGGAGCCAACATCTCCCCATGTGAGCTGCTGGTCTAGAAGCCTCTTCTCCCTCCTCCACCCCCCCCCCCCCCATGCAGGGCCTTTACTTCCGGAGCAGTGTGTGGGAGATTGATCCCACACGCTGCCTGATCAAATGGGGAGACCAGGTGCCTGTCTGACACTGGCCCTGCCTGGACCGCAGGGCCAATCCGGGCCCTCGGGCTCGTCCAAGTGCCCGATGGGTCAGTCCGCCCCTGGAACTACATCTTCCCCATGAGGCTCAGCCAAGACTGAGTGATTATCATGGTAGATGTAGTTCCAAAACCTCTGGAGGGCCAAGGTTGCTGATCTATGACATCCAGGACTTTAGCCTAAGCATCCAATGTCAGATGAACGCAGTCAGAGCACACTCTGCATACCAGCACAACAGACGTACTGATGGAAGCTACTGTAGACACCACACGGTCCGTTTTTGTTGACAGACGTAGAAAAGAAAAGGGAATTATGGGAAAAAAAATAATATAAAAAATTGGAAAATGATATGAAAAGCCATTTTGTGCGTCAAGATGTTGGACGTTGCAAATGCGCTGCGTCTGACTTCGTGTCATCACGCACACAGAACGCTATGTGGACTTGGTGCACTCTTCGCAGCGTCTTGGCGGTTTTACATTCTTGCCTAAATTGCGTCCGTTGCCATCTGCGTGGTGCATGTGCACGTACTTCGTGTGTGGGTTTCTACTGGTCATGATTCTATGCTACGACGGACGATAAAATGTGCGGCGACACAGACGTGATCACTGCGTTCGTCTGACGCGGGCCTTAATGTTAGGGTTAGAACTGATCAGCCAAAGTTAGGGAAAGGAAGTCAGGAACGCCACAAAAATAAGGAGGATCTTAACCAGATCCAATAGTAATGTCAGCAGGTTCTGTGTGTGCAGCTCTCATCCATTGTTCTGCACAGGTGCTATGGAGCTTGCATACGCAAAGTGCCTAGGTCCCTAGCGATTAGCGTTTTCTGGATCCTATATGCAAGGTGTGAGGACTTCCGAATTTGGAAGCACAGAGCTGATGGGGACAAGTATTTTTAGCCTTACAAAAAAAAATTGGCCAGATGCTGTCAGCAGCCCCTGTGTGGGAAATTAGAAGGTGGTTAATCATTGACCGTGGCATTATTCGGTAGACAATGCCACTGCCTTGGAGCAATTGTTTTTTCCAATCCTAAATAAGTTTTTATGGTCATGGTTTATATTAGGGATGCACCGATACCACTTTAAGTACGAGTACCGATACTTTTTAAAAGTACTCACCGATACCGAGTACCGATACTTTTATTTAATGTCATGTGACGCTTTCCAATAGGAACAGACCTCATATAAAAATTTATATGAGATTGACCGCAGCTCACATGGATTTGCCCCAGGTCTCATGGATTGGCCCCCAGGTCTCATGGATTGGCCCCCAGGTCTCATGGATTGGCCCCCAGCTCAAACGCCGGGGAAGCTGGCCGTGTGCATGTAAAGCACGCGGCCAGCGTTACCCTCCGGCGCGCCGCGATACTCACCCATCCTGAAGGTCCGGTCGCTTGGCAGTGATGTGATCACGTGGCCGCCGGGCGCATCTGTGACGCGGCCTCCAGCCGAGAGGCCGCGTCACAGGAGCGCCCAGTGGCCGCGGGAACGCATCACTGCCAAGCGACCGGATCTTCAGGATGGGTGAGTATCGCGGCGCGCCGGAGGTGAACGCTGGCCTCATGCTTCCCCAGCCCCGCGGATACCGGCAAGCCGGCCCAGCGCCGGCTTCCGGTATCGGCGGGATGTATCGGGCCGTTTGCACGAGTAACAAGTACTTGTGCAAACGGCAATATCGGCCCCGATACTGATAATAGTATCGGTATCGGTGCATCCCTAGTTTATATCATTCTAAAGACAAGAATCTGTCATTTCCAGTGCCACTTCACTTGAGATTGTGGGTTCTAAAGAAAGGAGACACAAGTATTCAGAGTAATAACACATTGCACTATCACCTCCACACTTGCTCCTGGTGTGGGAAATGAGTATGTGAGTTATCGCAGCAGCATTGTTTGATTTATATCTAAAAGCAGATAATGCCACTGCTTTAGAACAGAAAGTTTTTTTCTCATACTTCCCATTACATGGTCATGTTTGGTAACATTGGAATTGGATATACCTGACTTTGGCCAGTCCAATGACCCCCTCACTTGAGCTTGTGGGCTTTTGTAGAATGGTGATCCAATGTCGGGACAGATAGATTATTGGAAGTCAATGTTCAGCAAATTGCCTATTTGGTATTGGCCTTTTAATGTGCTGAAACTGCAGCTGCGACACGCAAAATCCCATAGCTCACTGCTGATTTGGGACCTCGCTAGAACAAAGGATCAGTATCCTCATACCTGCCTTACTCTAGACCAGCCCTCAAAATTTCCACTCGCCTGCTCGCATTTTGCGAGCGGAAACTACCTGAGGGCGAGTGGGAATGCAGTTGCAGGCAGCATGATCTATTATTTCAGGCGGCAGTGTGTGTTTTGGATTTACCAACTGGGGACCCTGTCCCCTTGTGGATTAAATGAAGGGTTCACTTTTGCGCCCTTCATTACCGATTATTGAGTCTTATATTGAATTATATATGTAGTTTTTTTGTAGTCAGTTCTCTCTGGTGTAGTAAACCCCAAGTATTAGATTTGGTGCTTTAGCCATCCAGATAAGGCATCTGTTGACTCTCCACTCCTCTGCTATCAAGATCACCCACTCTATCCTCTGTTTGGTAGTAAAATGAGCCCCCCTATATGAGATATAGACCAACTAGTCTAGTTTCTGTTTAACGGAGTCCTTCGCCCCTCCACACAGTAGTGTAGTCTAGTGGGGCTTTATTTAACAATCTACTACTTTTTTCTAGCTGTCTCAGTAATAGAACAGCTTCTGATTACCGCTGGAGCCTCAGAAGGTTATGTCTGGAAGTTACCGGTCCCGTCATGACCAGTGGCGTCACTAGGGTTGGTGTCACCCGGTGCGGTAACTCATGGTGTCACCCCCCCCCCCGAGTTTTACGTTTATTTATTTTTTAAACTACTCTTACTCATAAAGCAGTACTCCCATATAATCCTGAATGCTCATAATACACGGTGCACATTACTGTAAGGTTTTATTGCTGTGCAGCTCTCTCATATACTCAGACACAAATTTTGGCAAACTGCCAGCAAGTACGGTGCCTGTTCAACGGCAGTGAAAGTCCCCATAGAGAAGTAATTGTAAATCTGTTCAGAGACATCGAACAGCAGAGAAATGCCCTGATGTTCAGTGGTTTATTCAGGCGAACACCATCAGGGCTATTCAGAGAGAGGTGAAAACCTTGAGAATTGGCAGGAGAATGAACAATATAGACCAAATAGCCAATTTGGAAAGTGAGAAAAATCTGAGAATTTTTCTGGTTTGACTATTTTGCCCTATAATTTTAAATTCTACAGTCTTTCTCCATGTTTGCACCCTTCTTTGAATAATCCTGCATAGGTTTCAATGTTAAAATTTATTGTTAAAAAATATTCCTATTTTTACCCAATATCTAATAAAACGTTTATTCCATTAATCTGTAGTATAAAGTCTCTTTTTAGGGATGTGCGTTTCGTTTCAGACAGATTAGTTTTTTTCACGAATCGGCCCGATTCGGTGATTCGGATTCAGCCAATTTTCCGAATCGGATCGGATCCGAAACGAAAAAATTTCGGAATCAGAAATCATTTTCGTTCAATTCACAATTTCAGTTCCACTTCGGTAATTTTCAAAAAATGCTTAAGATCCTAAAAAATCTAAAAATAGACTCTTTACTACAGAATATAATAATAAACTGTTTATTAGATATTGAATTAAAACGGGAATATTTTAACATTGAAGTCTATGGGGCAAAACATTTCCCACACAAATACACGAAAATGTCTGAAATCACGAAAAACGAGCCGATCCCAAAAAAAAAGTCGATACGAAAAACGAGCCGAAACTGAAATCGGCCGAAATGAAAATTGTCGAATTACGAACAAAACGAGCCGAAACCAAGAAAAAAAAATGGTGCACAAGTCTTATTTGTGTTTTTTTTTTTTTTTTTGTAACAGCCCTTTTTATTATCATTCATAGAATCTTATATGTTTATTCCAGACATTTTCGTTTAGTAGTTTTTTGGAAAACAGCGGGGGATGGGTTCGTGGTGGCATTCGGTGGCTGATTCCCTGCACTTCAGGGACCCTGCGGTGAATTCACCAGGGAAAATTGATTCCCTGAAGTGCAGGGAACAGAACACTGAAATGTCTGCGTCATTTTGGTGCTCTGTGAAATATCTCCTTTAGTGGTGTTTTTTTTTTTTTGCTACCCCCTGGACAGTGCCAGCCTAGGCCTTGCCTGCCCAGGACATACTTGAAAATGAGAGAATTCTCAATGTATCCTTCCTGGTAAAATACCAAAAAACAAAATGGTTTTGTGTAAAAAAAAAAATATTTTAGGGTGTCACCCTAGGGGGTTGTGTCACCCGGTGCGGGCCGCCCCACCTAGCGACGCCAGTGGTTATGACCATATCATGTTCAGCAACAGTGAGACGGGACTGTGTATCACCGCAATTGGCCCCTAGCGATCAGGTGTATGTTTTCATCAGTGAATATGAGTGGGGATGATGCAGAGGGATCCATGTGGTATTAGACCGCCTACTGTGTCACGATTGGCTGCCTGAGCAATTCAGTGTCAGTCATCGTTAAAGGCTTCAAGTATCAAAGCACCAAGCAACTATTTAAAAAACGGGGTGCGACTACACCAATCATCTCTTGAAAAAGCCGACGTAGTTTATCGGCGAAACGCGTCCTGACTGTCACGTGGCGTGTGCGGGTCAGGTGAGAGCCCAGCAGGCGGCGACACAGAGGGGAGGCCAAACAGGAATCACACAATGAATAAGTTTAATGAAACTTAAATAGGCCTTGACAGCAGGCACTTGAATGAATAAAGAAATATAAAGTCCAGGGAGAGTTCTTGACTGGAGAGTCTGAGGTTTGTGGGTAATGCAGTCCCAGACTGCAGTCAGGGCCCACCAAGGAGAAGTCTGGACAGTGGTACATTGGTCAGAGACAGAGATTAACTGTAATCCACAGGTAGCGATCGCTGAGAGTCCCTTGCACAGGCAGATGTATCCAGAAACAACAAGGTAGACAGATGGATTTAGCAGGAGCAGGTTTGCACACCTCCAGATGACCTCAGTCAGGGAGCACAATAATGCAGAAACCACTGCTAGTTGGGTCTCTCTGCTATTTAAGGAGGCTTTATAGCAGATGGGCCTCAGCTGTAATTCCAGGGCTAGACAGGAAAACCCAGGCTGGATCTCCAGGAGCCTGGACATGGTGCTTAGCCTGGGCAAAACCTGGACTGGAATCCAAGAATGAAGAAATCCAGGGCAAAGTTCTTAGATCCAGGTTTGCTAGACAGGTACACGGGGTGGACTGTGACACTGACTGAGATGTAGAATTGTTTCCCATGGTGGGAAGTTTTTAGCAGCTTCATGTCATTTTAGTGCTGGGTGTGCACTTGTGTTTTTTTCTTGGCAGCCATGTGTTGATAGCTGATTAGCTGGATGTATTTGACGACGGCAAGCTGTTAGCCACCGCCTGGTGTGTAAAGCACTGCAAAGTCACCTGGGGAAAGCGTTTATTTTCATTTAAAACCTCTGTACTAATCTGTTTGCGCACAAGCTTGTGTGCTAGTATATCAGAAATTGTTTAATCTTGAGATTTAGGTCTAGATTAATTTATCACACATGCTGCAGTTATTATTCGTTGACAAATTCATTGCAAAATAGCCCCGAGAAGGAGCTTTGATTAGGTGTGTGCACTTCAGAAATATCAGATTGCTGCTTATGCGGGGGTAAACGGTGTGTACTTTATATATTTTGTATTGTATTGTATTATACAACTTCCCTGCGCTGATTTATGATTAAGACTTCTTATTTGTCTAAAGCTTCCCTGTGTTCTTCCTTTGGCTAATACTCATTAAACATAGCACATTAGGCTGTAGGTTCAGTAGAAATTGCCGAACTATACTACCCAAGATTTAAGGTCTGCATTAATTAATTAAAAACCAGTTTCTATCACCTTAATTCCCTTTTGTTTCAATTTGGATTTAGGTTTTGTGCTGCCCTAGGCCTGACTAAACTCGTGCATCCCCTAATTTAAATTTGAGACACCCCTTGCTGTCAAGGGCACACCTCTTCCTGGTTAATCCCCACCCTTCCTCTTTAATCTCCACCTTTTCCTCTCTTTATTTTAAAAGTGGATACCAAGTGCCTACTTGTATATTTTGTATACCATTTCAAATGTATCTATTGAGATAAAGAAAATTATGAAATGTTTAAATTCAAGCATTTTTACAAAGAACAGCCATGCATGTCAAGTATACTGGATCACAGCCGCTCTAATTGGTTGAACAATAAAATCCACAGAAACGTGCACTGCATATGAGCGTATCACAGAGCTGCACAGCAATAAAACCCACAGAAATGGGCACTGTGTATGAGCATATCAGAACTGCACAGCAATTAAACTCACAGTAATGTGCAGTGTGTATGAGCGTATCCCAGAGCTCCAGGGCAATAAAACTCACAGTAATATGCAGTGTGTATCACAGAATCCACAGCAATAAAACTCCCAGCAATGCAATGTGCGGTGTGTGTCAGCGTATCAGAATCCACTGCAATAAAACTCCCAGAAAACCGAGTGAATATGAGCACACAGCAATTATTTATTCTATATTTACCGGCCTCCGTCCGCGGTAGGGCTGTGTGCACAGTCAGCAGGGACTGTGTACAGACTCAGCAGGAGGTCCCTCCAGGCCACGTTAGGATCGCAGCTGTGCCTGTGCGTGGAGCCATCTTGTCAGCAGTGGGGTGCCACTGCCAGAGGGTGCACCGTAGCTTTGATTCCCTTCCCGGTGGGTGTTCATTCCAGAATAGAGTGGGAGTCCATGTTAATGAAAGGGCGGGCATCTGCGTGCGTGCACCACCTGTCTGGCCGGACCGCGTGACCTGCACGCACGCAGACTCACCAGGAGCCAGGCAGCTCAATTGCAAATTTCTATCACTACAGTGCTGGTTAAGGAAAGGTCCACTTTAAACAGCAGTAATCAGACAGGGCTTCATATTCTTCTGATACCCCCCTTTAGCTGCCGTTTACTGTCATCTTCTCTCTCTGCACACAAATCACATCCCCCTCCCCTCTCCTAGAGCTGCTGCAGGGGAGGAGCTATGGAGGGAGGAGAGGGGGATTTTTATTCCGTATACAAACGCCCTGCTCCACTGCTCGTTGTTTGAGAACACCGCTCAAAGCTGACACGCAGTGACAGTGGCACCTCCTAGTATCCCCTAATAACACCCCAATAATCACTGGTACCTGGGGCGGACGCCCCCGCCACTCCCCTAGGTACACCACTGCTCTGTGATATGCTCACACACAAGTTTGGCGAACTAGAAACATAGAAACATGTCGGCAGATAAGAACCTTTCGGCCCATCTAGTCTGCCCAATTACATGGATACTTTAGCTGGATTTATCTTTTGTTTAGGATAGCCTTATGCCTATCCCATGCCTGCTTAAATTCAATTACTGTTTTGGCCTCTACCACTTCAACTGGAAGGCTGTTCCATGTATCCACCACCCTCTCAGTAAAATAATGCTTCCTGATGTTACTTTTAAACCTTTACCCCTCTAATTTAAGACTATGTCCTCTTGTTTTGCTACTTTGTTTCCGTTTAAATATACTCCCTTCCTCTACCTTGTGGATTCCCTTTACGTATTTAAATGTTTCTATCATATCTCCTCTGTCTCGTCTTTTTTCCAAGCTGTACATGTTAAGATCATTAAGCCTTTCCTGGTAACTTTTCTCCAAGCTGTACACCATTTTAGTAGCCCTTCTCTGAACTCTCTCTAAGATGTCTATATCCTTCTGGAGATACGGTCTCCAGTACTGCACACAGTACTCCAAGTGAGGTCTCACCAGTGCTCTGTACAGTGGCATGAGCACTTCCCTTTTCCTACTGCTAATACCTCTCCCTACACAACCAAGCATTCTGCTAGTATTTCCTGCTGCTCTATTACATTGACTACTTACCCTTAGATCCTCTGAAATAGTAACCCCTAAATCCCTTTCCTCAGATGTTGAGGTTAGAGCTGCCAGCAAGTACGGTGTTGTTTGAAGGCCGTGCAAATCCCCATAGAGAAGTAATTGTTAATCTATTCAGAGAACACCCAACAGCAGAGAAATGGCAGTGAAATGCCCTGATGTTCGGTGGTTTCAATCAGCAGGTTTATTCAGGCGAACCCCATAGGTTTCAATGTTAAAAATATTCCTGTTTCTATTCAATTTCTAATAAACCATTTATTATTTTAATCTGCAGTAAAAAGTCTTTGCTTTTTTTTTTTTTTTTTTAGTACCCTTTAGTAATTTTTCAGCAAAATTCCCCCCCCCCTTTTTTTTAATAGCGGGTTTTTCATTTTTCTGTAACAGAACTTTTTATTATCATTTTCGTTCAGTAGTTCTTTTGAAAACAGCAGGCCACGGGTTTTCGGTGGCAGTAATCAGCGGCCGACTCCATGCACTTTGGGGACCCTGCGGTGAATGGTGAATTCACTGCAGGGTGGGGAAATTTTATTCCCCAAAGTGTAGGGAACTACAGAACACCAAAATGTTGGCGTCATTTCGGTGCGCTGTGAGTAACCCATTTAGTGGTGAGGTTTTTTGCTGCCCCCTGGAAAGTGAAAGCCTAGGCCTTGCCTACAAAGGACATACTTGAAAATTAGTGAAATCTCAATGTATCCTTCCTGGTAAAATACTTTGCAAAAGTAAAAAAACTATATTTTTTTTAGGGGTGGGGCCACCCGGTGCGGGCCGCCGCCCCCTGTAAAGTGCCGCCCTAGGCATAGGCCTTGTCGGCCTAGGCCAAACTACACCACTGGACCCCCACACACCCTCTGTCCTCCTTATCCTGTACCCTGGGGTCACAGATACAGGTCAGCAGCCAAGAGCTGAGGGTTAAACCTGGAGAAATTTCACATTCATTTTAATAAAACCAATACCCTCCCATATCATATCAGGGCTTTCCCACAACTATCACTAGGGTTGCACCGATACCAATACTAGTATCGGGGCCGATACCGGGTACTGCAGGAGTACTTGGTACTAGTGCAGTACCCCCGTTATTTTTCCCGATACCGGAAGCCGGCATTGAGCCTCACGGTGTTTATACTTACCTTCCTTTAGCGACGCCGGGAAAGTCTCCGCGCACGCTCGTTGGAAGGACCCCAGCCGCGACCACGTGGGACCATGTGATCGCGGCTGGGGTCCTTCCAACGAGCGCACGCGCAGAAACTTTCCCGGCGTCGCCCAGGAAGGTAAGTATAAACACAGTGAGCAGCTGCAGGGCCTGTCCGAATGCCGATAGAGCATTCAGACAGGCCCTGCAGCTGCTCTCCGCGATGATACTTACCTTCCTGGGCGACACCGGGAAAGTTTCCCCGCGTGCGCTCGTTGGAAGGACCCCAGCCGCGATCACATGGTCCCACGTGATCGCGGCTGGGGGCCTTCCAACGAGCGTGCTTGCGGAGACTTTCCCGGCGTCGCCCAGGAAGGTAAGTATGAACGCGGGGGGGGGATCCGTGAGCTGGGGGGCATATCCATGAGCTGGGGGGCATATCCGTGTGTGAGCTGGGGCAAATACATGTGTGAGCTGGGGGCATATCCATGAGCTGGGGCATATCCATGTGTGAGCTGGGGCATATCCATGTGTGAGCTGGGGCAAATCCATGTGTGAGTTGGGGCAAATCCATGTGTGAGCTGGGGCAAATCCATGTGTGAGCTGGGGCAAATCCATGTGTGAGCTGGGGCATATCCATGTGTGAGCTGGGGCAGTATGAAATTATATATTTATATTCGGGGGATATACATGTGAGCTGGGGGCATTTTTATATGGTCTGTTCTTATTGGAAAGCGTCACATGACATTAAAGAAAAGTATCGGTACTCGGTATCGGTGAGTACTTGAAAAGTATCGGTACTCGTACTCGGTCTTAAAAAAGTGGTATCGGTGCATCCCTACTTATTTTAGAAAAGTCACACTAGCTCTCCTTTCTATCGCTCTTTATTTTTTATAATTTCCCCAAATATTTGATATTTGTGGATATATAAAAGGAGTTGAAAGTAATAATAAAAAGTCTGTTACTCAGGAGGTGCCAGAGTGTGCGTAGTTGCGACAGATTTTGAATTTCACATTTGTAATGGTGAAAAGCTAAACAATGGTAGAAGTTTCATCAATGAAGCTTCTCCTGCCACTGCATGAACTTTCCTTTTGTTAAAACTGAAATTTGCTGCTGTTGCGACTACAAAAAGCACAGCTTTTTGAATAACCCCCACACTAACGAATCTGTGAACTACAGGGGTGTATATAGCCCTGAAACCCGCACACCCTGAATATATGGAGGACCCCTAATAAGATACCCGCACTAGGGATAGACCGATATAATTTTTTCAGGGCCGATACCGATTATCGGCGTCTTTTCTGGCCGATAGCTGATATTTGGTGCCGATATTCTGTAAATTTAAAGTTGTGGGGGGAAAAAACAGCACAAATCTGACATTATTTCATGAACTCAAATCTGTTTAACATTTAAACATTGCACCACGTCCACTTCATTTATTCAATTTAATATTTTTTTTCATTTAAGCTTTTATTTTTACAAACAATAAGACCGTGTCTTTTGGCTTTCTTAACCTCCCTGGTGGTATTCCCGAGTGTGACTCGGGGTTAAATTTCACTACCGTGAACTGTAACCCCTGAGCCACACTCGGGCTGGATGCATACTCCCCTCCTCCTGGCTCCCTCGCTGTCCCCCGCAGTGTGATCGCGGGGACTTGCTTCCTGGTAAGGCTCCCTGCGAGTCACATGATGCAGGGGGGTGGGACCAGCAGCAAACTTAGAAAAATTTTATAATACACTGTATAATACAATGTGCAATGTTTATGAACGGCCACTAGGTGGCACTACAGGATAAGAAACAGACCATACATCCTCTCACCCTTGTTTTCAGACAGATTTCAGTGTGTTTTGTTGTATTTTATTGAATATCATTTAATTGCATTATTTTGGATAATTATTTTTGGGATAACAAATTGTCATGTTTCAAACTTTATCGGACTCAGTGTATTTACTTTTTTTTAAATATATATATATATATATATAATTTTTACCAGTAAGGACTCTTGATTGCACGGATTTCAGTGCGTGATTCCTAATTATTACAGGCTAACTATGTACAAAAACACGTTTTCTTTGAAAAATAATTGAGACAAGCTTTTTGCCTTTGAGGCTAGGGTCAGACTAACGCAGTGCCAACGTGCGTGCAGCCGCACTTTATCACTGCCGTAGTAGCAGCAAATGACGGGCAATGTACGAAGTACGGCCGCGCAACGCAAGCGGCAAACAAATGCATTTTTTCGAGAACGTGATACCGCTAGTTCTGACGTACAGAGTGCGCTGCGTCCGTTTGCGGCATGTGTGCGTGATTAGGAAACGTCAGACGCTGCTAAAGGCCAGCCTACATAATGTCCAGACGCAAAAAGTGTTTTATTGATCCGTACAAAATCAGAGGAAAATGCGCATCATATGACCGCTATAGCGTATTCCGTGAAAAAATACGTCCATTAGTTCGAATGCACTTTTTCACGGACCCTAGAGTAAAAGGTCCCTGAGCGGCTGGTCTTTGGTGTTGTGCCATCTGGAGTCTGTTTAGCACCCCCTCCGGACCAGAGCCCTTGCTGGCGGCTGCTGCCTCGTGGCCGCAGCGTCGACAGCCATCTTGCGGCCTGAGATCGGGATCCAGCTGGCTGGTGGCCTCACTGGTCGGATCGCCCTGCCCCGGACTGAGTTGCTGCGCGGTCGATGAAGAGGGTGGGCCCACGTCTCCCTGAAGACTTAAGTGGCTGTACCGTGGGTGTGGTGGATGGACCTGTGGAGGGATGGACGGACAGATCCCCCCCCCCCACCTGGAGGTGAGGGAGCCCTGGTCACGGGCCTGGATGCCTGCCTGAGAATGCTAGAGGGGGAGGACGACGATAGCCCAGTCACCAGGGGTGTCTGGCGCCGGATGCTCGCTACGCTGAGGAGCTGCACCGGGGCGACGACCCCGAGGTCAGAAGAGTCGGAGGCCATTGAGGAACCGGGAGGCTCTGCGGCCTGCTCGTTTGCTGAGGCATCCTCAGGGAGTGGTGCCGGGAGCGGCGATCTGCCTAGAGCCCTGGCCTGGGTGTCCTGAGCCCTCGGGAGCGGCCCTGCTTCTTCGCGACAGAAGCGATATGGAGATCTGCGAACCCCTGGTCTGGATCGGCAGGGCAGGCACCGAAGGAGATGGAAGTTGGAGGGGCACCTCCAGAGTTGCATGCCGCGTGTCCCCTTGTGTCTGCAGAGGTGGCGTTGGGGGAGCAGGCTGAGTGTGGGTCCGGCGGATTCGGGATGGATGGTCCCCTCCGGCCAAATGTCAAGATGGCGCGAAAGAGTCTGCCGACGCACCGCGCTTTTGTGCCAGCAGTGCACGAATGAAATAGATCGCTCAGCGGGGAGTTGCCTGCGATGGCTCAGATGCCACTCTTGGATACAGGATGATGCACATGACTCCGCACTTATTAGCGGGACTCTGTTTTTGATGTACTTCCCCCCCCGAGCGTTTTTTTTTTGTGCTCCCCCCCCCCCCCTTACATTTCGCTGCCCTGCAATTTTTTTCACCTTTACCTGATGAGATGCCTTAGCCATTTTTTGAGAGCACTCTCCTCCCCCCTTCCCCCCCCCCCCCCGTTAGTTCGCTGATGACTTTGTTGCTGATGATCCCCGGTGGGGAATACCTGGATTGTTGCGCTACACCTCCCCCCTCTTTTTGGCTATTTGCTGAGACCCCCCCCCCCCTCTAATCTGGGGAGGTTTATTGTTTTTTTTTAATTTAATTTTTGTATGTTCTATCTATGCTGACCGTTTTGGACGGCCCTGCGTGGCCTTTACTTTGTGTCTGAATGTACGCTGACTTATTTACAAAATAAAATTATAGAATTTAGCTAAGTATGACGATAAGTTAGAATTTTAATAATAAGACTCTGAGGCGAGTATTGCTTCTCTTTCTTGCTTTATTAAACATAGCAGCAAGTGGCAACTAGCAAGAACTTTGAAAATATGAAGCATTTATATTGAATAAAAGAGAAAACATAATAACAGTAGTAACAGATATATATATGGTATCTTCCGACACCCCTTCATTCCTTTGGACTGGTCCTCCTTCCTGTCTGTACCCATCAAAACCGAGCAACGCCCTTCCTACTTCCTCTTTCTTTGCTGTACGAGGTGATCAATGTAGGAGAGTAGTAAACCCAAAGGGCAATCCACAGGAAACAAGGAAATCCGTCACGAGGCTGAGGAAAAAGAAGACGTGAGAGTGGAAGATATTGGATCCGCAGACCCAGCAAACAACAAACCACAATAGCGGTGGGAGTGGCGGCAATACTCGCCTCAGAGTCTTATTATTAAAATTCTAACTTATCGTCATACTTAGCTAAATTCTATAATTTTAATACATCGACTCTGAGGCTCCTATTGCTTGTTCAAAGCTAACCCACAACTGCGGATGACCAATGAACAACAGGCTGAAAGTAAAAGGATCGGAAGGTGGACGCTCTGGACCAGTCAGCTGATCGCAATAAGTCCTCCAACCGACAACCTGCCGAAACAGCGAAAGACGCCATAGCGCTGCGAATCGAATGCGCGCCAAACATATGTATTAATCCCTGACAATTCCAATAGCCAACGCGCAAGCGTAGTCGTACCCACCGGGGCGAAAGGAGATGTAAACGCAACGAAAATTGGAGACGGGTCAGGACCCCTAAATCGTAGAGGGACAGGATTCATACACCTGGAGACACATAACCGGATAAAAAGTTGGGCGTGAGGAAAACGCCGGGTAAAAGGCAGACGAAACGGATGTCCTAGCACGGCGGGAGATGTCAAAGCGAACACCCCCAGACCTGAAAGAATGGGCCCTGACATCAGCCACCCTCCTGCATGATATCAAGAATAGAAGGGCCAACAACTTAGCAGAAAAGTTGACGCAAAATTAAATCCTGATGATAAGGCCATTGTGCCAGGGAATCAAGTTAAAGGATACCGTCCCAAATAACCGTATACCGCGGTAGCGGAGTACAATCAGATCTGATATCCCTAAGGAAATAGCAAACCAGAGGGTGTTTGCCTAAAGGCGTTCCTTGAAAACCTACATGATAAGCGGATAAAGCCAATCTATAAACATGAAGTGTGCGGTAAGCCTACCCTGATCAAAGACTTCCATAAGAAAGTCCAACACGAATCACAAAGGGGCCTGGAAGGGATCCTGATCCCTTGACAGACACCAATGATGTCAGGTGAACCAGGTAACTTGTAACAGGAGAGGAACAGAGGAGACCTTTTCAGAGAAAAGGGGGTCCTTCGGGCGATGGAGGGCCCGATATTGCAGGGATGCTGGCTTCACAGACAGTCTCGGGACTGCCAGAAGGTCGCTCACGTGAGGAAGGTCCCGTAAGGATGGGGAATACGTTTCCAAAAGGGACCGAACGTCGCGGAAGAGATCGACCCTTGGGCAGAGGAACTATCAGTGACATCAGAACCCTGTCCACCCTGAATCCCAGGAACTTTCAGGGACTGAGAGGGAAAGCGGACTGATTTTTCTGATGCACTAGGAAAACCCAGAGATTTAATTCCACTGTACATAGAGACGCAGTTGATACTCCGATGAGGCCATCAGTAATACGGCGTCTAGATACACCATAAGACGGATACTCTTGGCGCATAGCCATGCCACGATTGGCTTCCGTACCTTGGAAAGTCCCAAGGGTCAAAGACAGGCCGAAAGGTAGACAGCGAAACCTCCAGAGATCGGAATCCCAAAGGAATTGAAAGAAAGCCCGCGAGTCCTTGGCAATCGGGATGGTCAGGAATGCGTCCTTGAGATCCACCATTGCCAACCAATCGCGGGGTCCCAACCGATCCCATAGCATATGTGTACCCTCCCTCTGGGAGTGCCGGTAGATCACTGATCCATTCAATTGTGAGGGTGATGACTGGACGACTGCCGCCGTCCTTCTTGGGCACCAGGAACAGGTTGTTCAGGAAGCCCGCAGACCCCTGTGGAACACGTTCTATGGCCCCTTTCTGGGCTAGTTCCATAGTACCCCACTCCACCCGTATCCGCCCATCCCCCAAAAGAGGGAAAAAGAAGGGGGGAAACTGACAGGTGGAGTGGGGAAGAATAGAACTCCAGAGCAAACTCTTGTACAGTATTGAGGACCCAACGGTCTGATGTAGTGCGACACCATACAGTGTGAAAATATCGAAAGCAACCCCCACGGTGGTCGTAGACTGGTGTAGACGGTGTAAAGGTACCTTTTGTATGTCTGAAGGGTAAGGATGACCGCCTCTGGCACCCCGGAATCCTCTGCCCCGTCACGGTCGTGAACAGGTAGGGAAAAACGAGGGAGGTGCTGGATTAGCGGTAGTGGAGGGGTTGCCTCCCGCGGGGCCGGTGGTGATGGGTTTTGCATGGCCGGTAGCTCGGCCCCAATATCCATCGGTCCGCGGAGAAACCCCAGAGAATACCTTTTTGTAAGCGAATTGGACACTCGTTCCATAGTATTAAAGGCACCGGAATATTCATTCATGTCTCGCAGGAAACCTTTTCCGAACAAAGCACCGTTAGCTGCAGCACCCAATGCATTATCCGCCACACCAGCTAGTTGGCGATTCATCTTTAACAGGATGCGTTTACGCCTTTCCGAGTCTAGAGCCGTGTTGGCATTGCCAAGGAAGCTAAGTGACCTTTGGGCCCAGTTAGTAATTTGGGGTCCAGGGGATCACCCGATGATTTAGTCTGCTCTGCTGTATCCAGCAATTTTACCAGGGGTCCCATGGTGTCAAATAGTTTACCTTGGCAAAACCCCAAATGCGTGGTCTATGCCGTTACTGGGGGTCCAGCCCCTAGGGGTGAAATTTTATATATCAACGAAAACTCTTATCCACTGTGGGAGTTAAGCAAGTTTTACCACTCGTGGTGGGACGGGGACTCTCCGCTTTCATGCGGTTTACGAGTAGCTTTGTCCAGGGCTGTACGCACCTGTGCATCGACCCACTTCTCAACGTGGGGTAATTGGGACCATTCCGTGGATCTTGGATGGGAAAAGACGTCGGGCAAAAGTGTTGGTTCCCCATAAGATCATAAGATCATTATTATTATTATTCTTTATTTATAAAGCGCCAGCATATTCCGCAGCGCTGTACAATAAGCATAAATAATAATGCCCGGGTGGGCTTTGAAATGAACCCTTAAAGGGGTCTCAGGGAATTCCTCGTCAGAGGCATATACATCAATGACGTCGCCAGTGTCATCCTCCTCGGAGTCAGGGTATGAGTCCTGAAACGGAGCAGGGACAACAGCAGTGTCTGGATAAGAGACGATAGAGACCTTAACTCTTGGTGGAAGCTGTACCCGGGTGTGCAGGAGCACGTTTACGGGTTGCAGCAGCGGAGGATGGGTGCACGCATCCCGGCAAGGTTGCGGGGTTGCCAGCCCCTCCAGTCACGTGTCGTGCGTGTTTCACGGACTGTTTCCCCGTGGTGGTGGCCAGGGGGGTCTCGGGGGGCCTCACCGCAGTGAGTGTATCGCCCTGATCAGAAACCGCTAGCAGCGGGGGATTATCAATGTGGCGAGTCTCATCCATCACTTCTGTTTGAGAGCAAGTGAAGTC
Organism: Leptobrachium leishanense; assembly: GCA_009667805.1. Lineage (NCBI taxonomy): Eukaryota > Metazoa > Chordata > Amphibia > Anura > Megophryidae > Leptobrachium > Leptobrachium leishanense. The sequence continues at coordinate 45,070 of RXON01003398.1, forward strand.
TGCTGACAGGACTGAGATTGCCTTAAATACTGCAGATCCTTAGATGCCTGCATGTATGGGTCCAGGATGGGAGCCATCTGTGCCTTGACAAGAACGGGTGTTTTAGGCTGCTGCTCACCCGAACTGTCTTTTGAGGAATTATTATTATTATTATTATTTTATTATTGTTATTATTTATAATGCGCCAGCATATACCGCAGCGCTGTACAATAGGCACAGTTATGTTCAGAATTCTCTGGGGAAGCTGGACGTTGCGGGGTTTTGCCTCGTGGCATGGTGCTTGTCAGAAACCCCGCATGTGCAGACCTTGCGGACTAAACCTCCGCCCACCCGGCCAGCGAGCGCGTGCTTCGTCTCGAGCAGGCAGGCAGATGGAGGTACGCCGCGGTCACAGTGAAGGAGAAACAAACGAATGAACGGGACATGTGAACACCGTGTTAAAAACGTTTGAGGCATGTTCAGAATCCTCTTGGGAAATTAGACGCTGCGGGGTTTTGCCTCGTGACCTGGCGCTGGGATCTATCGATGATGGCGCCGGACAGAAAAACCCCGCGTGTAGACCTCGCGGACTAAGCCCCCCCCCCCCCACCCAGCCAGCGAGCGCGTGCAGCGTCTCGAGCAGGCAGGCAGACGGAGGTACGCCGCGGTCACAGTACAGTATATATTAATGAACTAATGAGAAAATGCGAACGCCGCGGTTAAAGCCGGGCGCCCGCTGAAAAAGCACAAATAAACAAATATATATATTCATCTAGTGTCTTTAAAAATCTATGCAAACGGCAGATAAATGAACAGAGTATGATGGCAATATACTGAACTAGGATAAGAATGCCGCGGTAAAGCCGGGCGAGCTCAGAAAAAGTACCAAATGAAATTGAAACATATTTAACCCAAAATCAATCCAAGTCTATGCAAACAGCAGATAATATCAGAGGCAATTTGTTATACTTAACTAGTCGCCGAGCAGCAATGAAAGAGGAAGTAGGAAGGGCGTTGCTCGGTTTTGATGGGTACAGACAGGAAGGAGGACCAGTCCAAAGGAATGAAGGGGTGTCGGAAGATACCATATATATATCTGTTACTACTGTTATTATGTTTTCTCTTTTATTCAATATAAATGCTTCATATTTTCAAAGTTCTTGCTAGTTGCCACTTGCTGCTATGTTTAATAAAGCAAGAAAGAGAAGCAATAGGAGCCTCAGAGTCGATGTATTAAAATTCTAAATTCCAAAAAAAAATAAAAAATTGAGACGCTTTTAGACACGAAATTTTGAAAAAATTAGACCGCTAGGGAGGTTAAAGATCCCTCCTATGACCCTGTATGTAAGGGGTTCAGCAACCTTGGCCCTCCAAGGGTTATATTACAAAGTTGGTGCTAATTTAACCAGAGTTGTTGTAAACTTACCAGAGCCTTTATAGTCTATGGGGTTAAGTTAGCAGTGACTTTGTAATCTTGCCCCACATGTTTTGGAATTGCATCTGCCATGATGCTCAGTTTCTCATTAGATTCTTTGAGCCTCATGGGAAATGCAGTTCCAAAACATCTGAAGGTCCCAGGTTGCTGACCCCTGCTGTAGGACCCTGCATCTCCTGTATAGGGAATTCCCTGCCAGATGGGATGAAGCCCCATTTCTGTTGTCATCACGCTCATGCGCAATATGGTCAGTGAGCAGGGGTCGTTCTGCAGTGAGGGCTTACAGCCTGATGTGTGAGAAGCCCTGGATTCATACAGTTCTGTGGGATCTTGCGTATCGCAGCTGCAGTTAGCCAATTAGTCCAATTATCGGCAAATAAAATGCCGATACCGATATCCGAAGTTTTCTGAATATCGGCAGCTGATAATTGGCAAAAACAATATATCGGTCTATCCTTGACCTGCACACCCTGAATATATGGAGGAGCCCCTAAAAAGACACCCACGCCCTGAATATGTTCTGGTTGGTGCAGTTTTGGTGGGCAGCATTTCTTCCCTGGATCTAGGCAGCACAGAGACGCACTGGGTCAGGGAAGGCAGCTGCTTGCAGCATCTCTGTCACTGGCAGGGGAGAGGAGCGGAGATACAGCGGTCCAAAGACCCCTGCAATGAGTCACCTCCCCACCCCCAGGCTGCACGGTGGCAGGGAACAGCTGCCTTCCCTGACCCAGTGCTACTCTGTCACTGGCAGGGGTTGAAGATCAGATTCGCTGCCTCCGCTCTGCTCACACTAGGGTCTGATGTCTGGTTATACATGTATCTGCTAATTTAAGAGTGTGTTTAGGGGTTGAGTTAAGGGCAGGGTAGGGGTTAGGTGGGGCAACTTGTGGCGAGTAACTCTTAAGGCCTGCTAGTAGCTTCTGACTTGAAATTTTGGGCCCGGCTCTAGACCATATATTTCCAATTGATTTGGGACCTCTTCTACAGCAGTATTGCACATGAGCGTGTTAACAACTGAAATGGGGCTCCCCTCCCATCTAGCAGGTAATTCCTTGTACAAGAGATGTAAAGCATACGGTGGTCCAACAGATCCCTACAACAGGGATCAGCTGTCTTGGCCCTCCAAATGTTTTGGAACTGCATTTCCTATGAGGCTCTATGAATCCAATTAGTATCTGAGCTTCATGGGAGATATAGGTTTTTTTGGGGGGGGTTTTGAGAAAGGATTTTACCAGGAGGGATAAATTGAGATTTCTCTCGTTTTCAAGTATGTCCTGGGTGGCGAGTATGTAACGTTACGTGTCTTGCCCAAGGACACTTACTGGAGAGGTGCTCGTCGGGATCGAACCCATGACTCCACAGGCTCTCTCCACGCAGAGCAGTGATACAGTTCCAAAACATCTGATTGATGCCCTACATACAGGGTCATATGTGGTATCATTGCAAAGCCCAGAGTGTAGACATGGCCATGTTTGTAAAAATAAAAGCTTAAATACAAATTTATTTTTCATTGAATAAATAAAATGGGCAAGGTTCAGTGTTTACAATTGTATTAATTACATTTAGGTAATGACAAAATGTCAGATTTGTTCTTTTTTTTTTTTAAAAGACTTTATAGAGGTCAGGGCAAATCCGTACATACAGCACCACAATAGCTGAATGAGTGAAGATTTACCCCTGACCCAATTGTTGATAACATATAAGCAAAACGTACTGCATAGAGCAGTAGCGTGAAAGGATAAAATTAAGAAAGAAAGACATATCACAGGTGAATGACACACTGGGAGGGGGAGGGAACAGGCCACACAAAGACAACGACAGTACTGGACAACACGAAACACTGACATACTAACAAACAAAACAGACAAAGGCACTAAAGGAGCCGATGATCTACTGGGTTAGATCAGAAGGTTTTCAAGACAATCATTCCCAGGAGTCCGCTACACCCCAAAGGCATCCCAAACATCCCAGACTTTCTGGTACGCCGGCAATGTATGATGCATTTTTGCCGAGAGTTCGTCCATCAATTGAATATGGTCCATGATCTGCAATATACGTCTCTGCGGAGGGAGCCTCGGAGATCTCCAGGACTCAGCCACCGCTTTCCTTGCTGCTAGTAAAATTTTGGAGAGGAGACGGTTGTGGTGTATAGAAAAGTCCGGGACCGGATTGGCGAATAGGTACGTCCAGGGGTCTTTTGGCACTCCGGATCCGAAGATCTGTTCCACCAGAGCTTGTACTGAGTCCCAGTATTTGGAAATCGCAGGGCAGGACCACCACATATGGGCCTGAGTGCCCCTTTCTCCACATCCCCTCCAGCAATCGTCAGGAATAGCAGCGTTCGCTTTATGGAGGAGCACAGGGGTAGTGTACCACCTCATCATAGTCTTTAGCCCCTGCTCTTGTAAGGTCGTGCATATGGATACTTTCCGTGCTGCCTCCCAGATGTCCAGCCATTCATCCCCCTCGAGCGTCGATCCAAGATCTCTCTCCCATGCGGCCATGTAGGTGATAGTAGGCAAGGAGGGTGTGCTTGCCAAATGGATATAGAGTCTGGAAATGAGACCTCGGGGCGGGTCTCCGGACAAGCATAACCGTTCAAAGAAAGTGAGAGGAGCCAGCCGTTTTATTTTCGATGGTAGAGGCGAAATGATGGAGCTGTATGTAGCGGAAGGAGTCCCGCGGGAGCAGCTGGGAGCGGGCTGACATGGAGTCGAAAGAATATAATCCAGTATGATCCCGCAGGTCTCTGAGCCGCAGGACGCCCCCCTTGACAAATCTAGAGAATTGGTCCGGCGCTTGCCCCTGTGGGAACTGTGGATTTCTCCACAGAGGGAGCATGGAAGATGAGACTTGGCGTAGCTTTTTGGAGTAGGCAAGGGAGTCCCATATCGCCATTGAGTGACTTAGTGGAGGGCAGGGTACCGGTTCTTTGGATCGCAGACGTTTAGGGAGCCACATCCAGTATCTGGGATCCTCCGGGAACATACATGCCGACTCAGTCTACCCAGCGGTGGGTGTTGGGCTGGAGAGTGTAGTGCCACCACCTGGGACAGTTGCGCCGCCTGGAAGTACCATTGTAGATTAGGAAGTCTGAGGCCCCCCAATTCCCGTGGGCGGTAAAGTGTAGATCGTGCCACCCGACGCCTCCCCCCCCCCCTCCACACAAACACATCGCTGTGAGATTGCAAAAACCGGAGGTCACTTGGGTCGACGGGAGATGGAAGTGCCTGGAACAGGTACAACAGGCGAGGCAAAAGATTCATTTTAATGCAATGTACTCGTCCAAACCAGGAAATGCATTCCCCATTCCACGCCTCCATCTCCCGCCGCAGTTTAGCATATAAAGGTGGGTAATTGACCTTGTATAGGTCCTTATACCTGTTCGGTAAGTGAATACCCAAATATGGGATTGAGGAAGACGCTATCTTAAACCCGAATCGGGCAATCAAGTCTTGGATCCCTGTGCGGGAGAGGTGGAAAGGCAAGATAATTGATTTATCGAGATTAACTTTATACCCCGAAACATCCGAAAAACGGGACAATAATGCAGAAGTGGCCGTCAGTGAGGATTCCGGGGAGGTCAGAGTAAGCAGCACGTCGTCCGCATAGGCGGTTACCTTAAAGGAGTCGCCCTGAACCGTTATGCCTTTTGATGTCTGGGGAAAAGCGTATGTGCGTCAGTAGGGGTTCTAGGGTGAGAGCGAACAGAAGGGGAGAGAGAGGACAGCCCTGGCGGGTACCGTTGTAAATAGGGAAAGGGGACGTCTGAGAACCGGGTACAACAACGTCAGCCCTAGGTTTATGATAGAGGGCCTGAACCACGGAACAGAAGTCAGGGGGGAAGGACATATGCTCCAGCAGGGCAAAGAGAAAGGGCCATTCGATACGATCGAACGCCTTCTCCGCGTCCAGGGACAAAAGCAAGGAAGGTTGACCCTTCGCCTCCAGGTGCCAAATCGCACCTGCCGCCCTACGGGTGTTCTCATACTCCTGGCGTCCCTGTATGAATCCCACCTGATCAGGGTGTATTAGTAACGGTAACAGCGGGTTGAGTCTGGTAGCCAACACCTTGGCGTAGATCTTGACATCCAGGTTCAACAGGGATATGGGGCGGTAACCCGATGGGTTGGAGAGGTCTTTACCCGGTTTAGGAAGAACTACCAGGGACGCCAGCAGGGAGTCGGACGGAAAAGGGCTGCCCCCCTTGACCACATTAAATAGTTACCAGGTGGGGACCAAGTATCGGGAGGAATATCTTGTAATAGCGGGCTGTGTAGCCGTCTGGACCGGGAGCTTTATTCGGATTTAGTGAAGCTATGGCTTCTGAGATATCCGCTAAGTGGGAAGACGTGGGAGGCGAGTGTAGAGGGGAGTGATTATAAAGAGAGGAGTAGTAGTCTGTAAAGGTTTGCTTAATATTTTGTGGGGATTTGATCGGTCTACTAGCTGAGTCTCTGAGGGAGGTAATGCGGTTCACCGGGGGATGCGGGCGTATCTGCCACGCCAACAGCGTGTCCATCTTGTTTGCGGATTCATAGTACCTGCGCCTCGACCAGGTCATCAATCTAGCGACATCATCGAGCAACAACCTGTTCAGAGCCTGTCGGGTGCCTTGCAAGCGGTCAAAACCCTCCCGTGAGGGCGCAGATTTATAATCCAATTCCTGCGCCTGTAGCGTGTGCTGTAAATCTAATACGCGTTGCAACTTGAGGCGCTTGCGATAGGAAACCTTTTTTATAATCTCCCCTCTCAGTACAGCTTTATGTGCTGCCCAGACGGTGGAAAAGGAAACCTCCCCCGCGACATTGTCTCGGAAGTATGCCTCCAGCTCCCCCGTAAGCTCCTCGACCAACCCCGCGTCCTGTAATGTATGGAAGCCGAGTCGCCAGTTCCACACCGGGGAGCAGTCAGGGAGACCAAGCTCCAGGACCACCTCCGCGTGGTCTGACCAACTGATAACCCTGATAGAAGCCGCCACCACCCATGGGAGGAGGGAGGGAGAGATGAGAATGTTGTCGATCCTGGAGTAGGACCCGTGGGGATTAGAATAAAAGGTAAAATCTTTAGTGGAGGGATGGGAGACCCGCCAAATATCTATCAAGGCCTTCTGGGTCAAAAAAGAGCCAAACAAGGTGTCCTGTCTTGAGCCCACTGTCAGGGAAGGGTCGGCGACAGGGCGAGACCGGTCAATAGCGGGACAGGGGACCGCGTTAAAGTCCCCACACATAAGAACGTCCCCCGCGGCACACCTGTCCAAGTCAGCGTGGAGGGTATCCCAGAAAAGTTTATCGGGCGTGTTCGGAGCATAAACATTAACTAAGGTGACGGGTCTCAGACCAAGGGTGCCAGATAGGATAACATAGCGTCCGGCTAGATCAGTATATACATCATGTTTCGTAAAAAGACAGTTTCTATTTATGAGGATAGCCACTCCATTATGTTTGAGAGCGCAGGAGGAAAACACTTGGGGGAAACGGGGGGGTCTCGCAGCCTGTTCGATTCCTGCCGAGGCAGCCTGGTTTCTTGGAGAAACGCTATATCAACATGTTTGCGTCGAAGATCTCGAAATAATAATCTCCGCTTCTGGGGGGAGTTTAAGCCCTTCACATTAAGTGAGAGGGCTGTAACCTTTCTAGGTGGGATCATAGGTCCTAGGAATGAGGTGACGTTGTACTCCAACGCTCTCAACCCACATCAGTGCCAGACTCACATATAACATAGACAGGGGAACATGCAAACAAACAAAACGGATAGGAACAAGACACCAAGAGGGAGATACAGAAGGGGAAGAAAAAGTAACAGAGAAAGACATGGAAGGAAAGCCCGAGACAATCTCAACAGAGTCCCGGGTAGTCCCTCGATAGGGGGGACGGATAAGGAGGACATGGTAACCACACATGCTACCTCCTTAATTGACGCGTGAAGCAGCATACATATGGACTTAGAAGGAACCCAAAAACTAAGAATATGACAAGATAATGTAAACGCAGATCAGAAAATCAAACAAATAATCGATGAACTTGACAGAAAACAGAACGGCATGCAAAGCCCCGCCCGCTAGTGCCGTGGGAAGGGGGAGGTAGGGAAGCCTCCGCCCCAACAGGGCACAGCTTCCCAAGTGACCACAGGCCCGCTGTTCCCAGCACCCCTCAATGTTACCCATGTAGGCGCCCATGAGCGGAGATCGTCACCCGGGCGAGAGGGACCGGATCCACGGTGCAACCGAAATGTCCCCCTCACGACGGAGGGCGAGGGGAGCCTGATGGGGGGAATAGCCTCCCATTCCACCTCCACCGGTTCTAAAGGCTGCAGGGAGGAATCCGGTATTTGTAACTCCAAGGCTGGGAGGCCGAGTTGGGCCAGAAAGGCGGGAGCCCCCGCCAACGAGGTGCAGATGGTCGTGGTGCCATTGTGGAAGGCCAACATCTTTAGGGGGAAGCCCCAAGCGAAGCGGACTCCGTGGCTCCTCAAGTGGTCAGCAACGGGCTTCCAGGGACGGCGTCGGGCCAGCGTGGTAGGCGCCAGGTCTTGGAAGACCTGTAGCTCTGCGTCTTGGTACCTGAGGGGAGAGTCACGCAAAGCCCGCAGTACCGCTGCTTTTGATGTAAAGTAGTGGAAACGGAAAATCACGTCTCTAGGACCTGCCGGGGGGGCCACCCTCGCTCTCAGGGCGCGGTGCACTCGGTCTAGTAGAAGTTGGTCCGTGGTAAAATCGGGCATCAGGGTGTGTAGCAAAGTCATTACCGTCCTCTCCAGGGCAGCGGAGGTCACCGACTCCGGGAGCCCCCGGAGCCGTAGGTTATTGCGCCTCGACCTGTTGGAAAGGTCCTCCACTTGTTGTTCCAGGTGCTGGATACGCTCTGCCAATACGTTGGACCTGTCTACCACTGTGTTATGGCCTTTGGACAGCATAGTCACCACTTCCTCCAAGGCGGAAGTTAGGGCGCCAACCGCGTGGATCTCTCCCCGAATGGCGTGCGCCGACCTGTCCAGCTCCCCCGCCAAAAACTGTTGGACCTCGACCAGCCGGCCTAGGATCTGTTGCACATCCCCCTTTGTTGCCGCCTCAGGAGGCCCTCCGGGGCTAGCGCATGCGGAGGAGGCTGCTGGGGAGTTGCGGCCGCCATCTTGCGGAGTAGGCCCGGATGAGAGAGGGCGAAAGATCGGGGCCACCAACGTGCCCGGGGTCCCCTTTGCCCGCGATACCTTAGCGGGAGACATCAGGAGGTAATCGGCGGTGATGGGAGTCGACGTGGAAGGAATCTGCTCCGGTTTAGCTCGGGTTCTTTGCTCGTCAGGACGGAGAGATCAGCCTACACATCTGCTCTCATCCCGCTCCAGGCCACGCCCCCCAGATTTGTTCTTTTAACAACTTTAAATTCACAGAACATTGGCACCAGATATCCGCTATTGGCCAGAAAGGCTTTCAGTAATCCGTATCAGCTCTGGAAAAATTATATTGGTCTATCCCTAATACAAGGGTCCAAAGACCAACGGTCTCACATACTCAAGTGAGGTATCATTCAAACATCAGACTTTGGCCTTTGCAGTGATTCCTCAATTAGGGCTGGATCCCTCACAGATGAGGAGATAGACAGGTCTCAAGGACCCCCTCTCCTCTAAGTAGGGTTGCACGGATACCACCTTTTTAAGACCGAGTACCGATACTTTATTATTTTTTCAGGTACCTTACAGATATCGAGTACCGATACTTTTATTTAAAGTCATGTGACCGCTTTCCAATTAATAATTTAGGATTTTGATGAATGCCTGTCCAGTTTATGTTAATATTGAAATGTATGGCCAAACACCCCATTTACCCACAGCCTGCACACACCCTGACCACACACATAGACACCAGATAGATACAGTGAGGGGAAAAAAAATTAGATGATCCCCTTGCTGATTTTGTAAGTTTGCCCACTGACAAGGAAATGATCAGTCTATAATTTTAATGGTAGGTTTAGTTCAATAGTGAGAGACAGAATGCCAACAAAAACATCCAGAAAAACGCATTTCAAAAACGTTATTTGACTCCTTAAAATGCAAATCAATTTATAAGTATTTGACCCCTTCGCAAAACATGACTTGGTACTTGGCGGCAAAACCCTTGTTGGCAATCAGAGGTCAGACATTTCTTGTAGTTGGCCACCAGGTATGCACACATAAGAGGAGGGATTTTGCCCACTCCACTTTGCAGATCCTCTCAAAGTCATTAAGCAATTCGAACATTCAGCTCCCTCCACAGATTAAGGTCTAGAGACTGTCTAGGCCACTCCTGGACCTTAATGTGCGTCTTCTTGAGCCACTCCTTTGTTGCCTTGGCCAGTCCCGGTCCCAGCCAGGGCCCAGACGCCAGGCCCCCGGTCCCAGCCAGGGCCCAGACGCCAGCCCCCCGGTCCCAGCCAGGGCCCAGACGCCAGACCCCCGGTCCCAGCCAGGGCCCAGACGCCAGACCCCCCCCCCCCCCCCGGTCCCAGCCAGGGCCAGACGCCAGACCCCCCCCAGCCAGGGCCCAGACGCCAAGACCCCCCCCGGTCCAGCCAGGGCCCAGACGCCAGACCCCCCCCGGTCCCAGCCAGGGCCCAGACGCCAGACCCCCCCCCCCCGGTCCCAGCCAGGGCCCAGACGCCAGACCCCCCCCGGTCCAGCCAGGGCCCAGACGCCAGCCCCCGGTCCCAGCCAGGGCCAGACGCCAGACCCCCGGTCCCAGCCAGGGCCCAGACGCCAGACCCCCCGGCCCAGCCAGGGCCCAGACCGCCAGACCCCCCCCCCCCCCCCCGGTCCCAGCCAGGGCCCAGACGCCAGACCCCCCCCCCCCGGTCCCAGCCAGGGCCCAGACGCCAGACCCCCCCGGTCCCAGCCAGGGCCCAGACGCCAGACCCCCCCCGGTCCCAGCCAGGGCCCAGACGCCAGACCCCCCCCGGTCCCAGCCAGGGCCAGACGCCAGACCCCCCCCCCGGTCCCAGCCAGGGCCCAGACGCCAGACCCCCCCCCCCGGTCCCAGCCAGGGCCCAGACGCCAGACCCCCCCCGGTCCCAGCCAGGGCCCAGACGCCAGACCCCCCCCGGTCCCAGCCAGGGCCCAGACGCCAGCCCCCCCCCGGTCCCAGCCAGGGCCCAGACGCCAGACCCCCCCCGGTCCCAGCCAGGGCCCAGACGCCAGACCCCCCCCCCGGTCCCAGCCAGGGCCAGACGCCAGACCCCCCCCCCCCGTCCCAGCCAGGGCCCAGACGCCAGACCCCCCCCCGGTCCCAGCCAGGGCCAGACGCCAGACCCCCCCCCCGGTCCCAGCCAGGGCCCAGACGCCAGACCCCCCCCGGTCCCAGCCAGGGCCCAGAGCCAGACCCCCCCCCGGTCCAGCCAGGGCCCAGACGCCAGACCCCCCCCGGTCCCAGCCAGGCCCAGACGCCAGACCCCCCCGGTCCCAGCCAGGGCCAGACGCCAGACCCCCCCCGGTCCCAGCCAGGGCCCAGACGCCAGACCCCCCCGGTCCCAGCCAGGGCCCAGACGCCAGACCCCCCCGGTCCCAGCCAGGGCCCAGATGCCAGACCCCCCCCCCCCGGTCCCAGCCAGGGCCCAGACGCCAGACCCCCCCCCGGTCCCAGCCAGGGCCCAGACGCCAGACCCCCCCCGGTCCCAGCCAGGGCCCAGACGCCAGACCCCCCCCCCCGGTCCCAGCCAGGGCCCAGACGCCAGACCCCCGGTCCCAGCCAGGGCCCAGACGCCAGACCCCCGGTCCCAGCCAGGGCCCAGACGCCAGACAGACCCCAGCCAGGGACCTGATCCCACCAAGGGCCCAGACCCAGCCAGGGCCCCAAGCCCAGACCGCAGGGCCCAACCAAGCCCATCATACACACCGCACAGTACTGTGAGTTTTATTGCTGTGGAGCTCTGTGATACGCTCATACACACTGTATATTGCTGTGGAGCTCTGTGATACGCTCATACACACTGTATATTGCTGTGGAGCTCTGTGATACGCTCATACACACTGTATATTGCTGTGGAGCTCTGTGATACGCTCATACACACTGTATATTACTGTGAGTTTTATTGCTGTGGAGCTGTGTTGTGTCCTTTTTTTTGTTGTGGAAGGAGGCAAAAGGATTTTAAAGGTTGAGGAAGTTTACGGGGGGGGGGCATCGTGAGGTTCAATAAGGGGCCCCATCATTTCTGATGGCTGCCCTGCCACTGGTGTGTGATTTTTGCTGAGGGCAGTGCGGCCGTTTTATGGCAAATCCGAGTGGCCCAGGGGTCATTTGCCTCCACTGACCATATCAGGCATGTTTAAAGGGACACCATATTTCCATTTCATACAGAGGGGAGCAAAGGGAAAAGTACTGCCCTTCAACATGTATAATTCATATGCTGCAGCAGGCAAATGATGGCTGGTTACCTGGGATTTCTTTTGGATTTCTTACCTGCAGCGTGTGGATTATACATGCTGCGGGGCGGCATTTTTCATGCACTGCCAAGCAGCATGAATAAATTATTTGTCCCGTTAAACATGGCTGATATGGTCACCCTAAAAGCCATAGTTTACTTAAACATACAGGGTTATTCAAAGAGCTCCAAATTGTGGCCGAAAGGTAATCGAACACTGAAATTCAGCGTACGCTTACCTTTCCTGGCCATTCGGCTATCCAGAGAGCAGGCAGTCCGCCAAATGTTGGCTAATTGCCTGCACATACGGTGCCTGTGCGAGGGCAGTGAATTCCCCATAGAGAAGCAATGCTTCGTCTATTCAGAGAACACAAAACAGCTGAGAAAGGTTGCCGAAATGCCCTGCCATTCGGGGGTTTCATTCGACAGGTTTATTCAGGAGAATCCCATAGGCTTCAATGTTAAAAATATTCCTGTTTTTAATCCAATATCTAATAAACCGTTTATTATTTTATTCTGCAGTAAAAAGTCTCTTTATTTTTAGAATTATTTTTTTTAGGATCTTCTAGGCATTTTTCGGGTTTTTTTGGGAATTTTGTTTTCAGTTTTTTTTTTTCTGTAACAGCCCTTTTTATTATCATTCATTGGACCTTATATTTAAATTTCAGACATTTTCGTTCAGTAGTTTCTTTGCAAACAGCGTTTCACTTTTCAAACATTCGAGCGTACGGTTTCTTTTTTTTCACTCCATTCATCTGCGGTGTCGGCTTTTTCAGCGGCTGCGCTCTGATCGGCTCCTGCTCGGGTTTCTCCGGTGTGTTCGGCAGGGTTAATCCAGATGTTTTTGCGGGTTTCGGTGTGCGTTCGTGGGGGTTTGCAGTGAGTGTTCGTCTTGCGGCGGCTTTTCCCTGCACTACGACGGCCCTGTGGTGCTTGCTGAATACACCGCAGGGTCGCCAAAATGGGATCGTCAAATCGCACCGAATTGAAGAGCACAAAAAGTCACCGAACGTGCGTCTGTGTGAGGTGAATAAATTACTGGTGAGCCGCATCAGCTGTCAGCCCTGCACCAATCAGCTCCTAGCCCGCCGGGCTGACAGCTGATTAATGCATACTTGCCCGACCCCAAAAACCAGGGGCCATATTACATAGTTGGTGCTAACTTAACCAGAGCTGTTGTAAACTTACCAGAGCCATTATAGCCTATGGAGGTTTTAAGTTTACAACAGCTCTGGCTAAGTTAGCACCAACATTGTAATACTGCCCTAGGTGTCAGGGGTGTCGGGCAGTGCAAATTGCTCATCCCTGTGTGTAAAAGACACCTAGGAGTCGGAAATCTTGTTGATTGATTTGGGGATCAAATACTTATTTCACTCATTAAAATACATATCAATTTAGAACTTTTTTGAAATGCGTTTTTATGATTTTATTTTGTTCTCTCACTGTTAAAATAAACCTACCATTAACCCCTTAAGGACCACTGATGTACATACATAGTACATCCTGGGGAAAATTCCCCTTAAGAACCAAGGACGTACTATGTACGTCATGGTCCTTTAACCCCCTCTCTTCCCTATAGTCACCTCTCTGCCCATCAAGCATTCAACCACAGTTGAGATCTTGGCAATCAGCCCTTGGTATGGGACTGCACCTCACGCACTGACATCATCACATAGGGCATAATGACTTCAGAAGCAGGACTTTCCCCTGCCCAGTGAGGAAATTCCATTGCAGGCGCTGCATAGGCCCTTCAGACCCCGTACCTCCCAGTACTGTACATCCCACCTAGTCATATGAGGTGTCATTGGAAAGACCAGAGTATATACTAAAATTAAAATTTTACTTTTTTTTTTCTTTTCTAAAGCAGCATCATTGTCCACTCTTAAATTATAACATGAACACCGCTACAGCAATAACTCGCTTTCTCATCAGCCAGTGTGAGGCTGATGACATAATGCGCAATTACTCATTCATCAAAAATGTAAGCACTGCGAGGAGAGGTAAATCCATCACATGCACCCCACAATGTCATGTGAATTGTCACTGAACACTTCAGTGGGGGTCTGGTCTTTCCAATTATACCAACCATGATCATATAATTTGTAAACATAAACAAAACACAAAATTAACTTTTTTTTTTTTTTTTGGTTCTAGGGCAGTGTAATTGTCCAATTTTACTTCTAAAGTGAACAATGGTGCAGCACTAACTCAGCTACTCCTTTCCCACACCAGGAGCATGAGGGGGGGTGATTACGTACTGCATAATTATGCACTGGTCATCTAAATCTATTGGTATAACGGTTGGAGGAGAGGTGGGGCTACTTTGGACCCCTGTCTCACCATTCTATATGACCCACAAGATCAAGTGAGGTGTCATTGGAAACGCTAGATTCTGGTATTTCCAACATGGCCGACCATGACCATGTAAAATGTTTTAAACAAAAAACATTTTTTCTTTTTTTTTCTTCTAAGGTAGTGCCAAATTTCCAGATACAAAGTACAGTGTTTTATACAGTCATATTCATAAAACCGAAGTGCCAGAATACATGCCAAATTATTATTTTTTAGCCTATGCAAATGTATGAAGTGAACAGTGCAACTACTATTAATGAACTTATTTACCATGCTGGGAGCAATTACAGGTATATGTAGTCACATTTTTCATGAAAGCAATGTGCTGAAATACAAAAGTTTTTTTTTCTTTCAATTTTGCTTCTAGTGCATATTATCTTGAAAAAAACGCAGTAACAGGTTCTGTGTTTTTTTTTTTTTGGTTTTTTTCTTAAAAATGTAATGTATAATTATTTTATTTTAACCCCTTTCTGCCAGGCAGGTTTTGCGTGGCAGCAGGGCATACAAGCACGCTTCGCTGGCCGGCATCTGGAACGGGCCTCTCTTCCAGACCGCGTACGTAGCTGATGTGCGGCATGTGTCATTGGCTACCAGGGAACGCCTAAATTCAGGCCATCCCACGGCACCCAACTGGTGGGCGGAAGCACAGAGGCCAATTGACGCCAGCAGGGTGTGCTATGCCGCCTCGCGGCTTCAGGCCTCCCCCCCCCCCCCCGCTGCGGGGACAGCATAGTATGCCCCGTGGCAGGAGCAGGTTAAAAGACTACCCCATAGGCCAGTGATCCTCACTGTTTTTTGTTTGGGCGCCATAGTAGCGAGAAATCAGTCAATAGGAGAGCCACATTACTGCAATCCCTTTGATTTATCACCGCCTCCCCCGAATACTGTATATTTTAAGACTATAATACAGACAACTGGAATACTTCTTCTAATCTGAGAGGATTACAAGCCAAAGCACAGCTTCCACACACACATCAAAGGCTGGCCCTGGGTGGTGTCACCCCTGAAGAGGGTGCGGCCTGCCCCCCTCCTTGTGACGCCACTGGTAACTGATTACTGACATCTTCTTTGCCAATGTGTTCCATCCGTTTCATTATTGTTGAATCAAAAAGTTGCAGGCTGTAACGTGCGTCACTTTGGACTTGAAGTACTTAAGTTGGGCCTAGAAATGT
Source organism: Leptobrachium leishanense (assembly GCA_009667805.1). NCBI lineage: Eukaryota > Metazoa > Chordata > Amphibia > Anura > Megophryidae > Leptobrachium > Leptobrachium leishanense. Next base: position 60,396 of record RXON01003398.1, read on the forward strand.
ATTTGAGAGGTGCAGGCCTGATGTTTCATATTGTTTCTCTGCACATTCCTTTGTTAAAATCACCCTGTATCTACAATTTTAGATGCAGGGTGCTTGTTTTCTGTGCCCTATTACCTGATGTGTGTTTTTATATCTCCCCTTATGTATTTATTGTAGAGTCTCCTGTTGTATATACGCTGTACATTCCCTCTATAGCTTAACTTCTGTATTACGATTCTGTCTTTGTATAGTATACACCTCCCCCTTGTAAGTAATGGATTCCTTTGTATTCACATGTTTCCATCAACCCCAGCTACGACCCTAAACTGCATCATCGTGCCACTTCTAATCGTGTGTGTACCAGTTGTAAAATGTAAATAGACTCTGTCTCCATTTGGGTTTTAACCTGCAAAGATCTCCTGTGCTTCACTGGGTTCTGGGCCAGAATCAGTACTCCCGCGGGATACTGACGGTGAAGGGAGCATTCTGCACGTAGACGGGAATCACCCACGTTACACAGGCCTTTTATTTTAGATAATTTCATTTTTGTTGGTGGACTCCGCATACAATATTTCTGCTGTAGCCAAGAAGCAATCTTTTACGATCTCTGCATCGGAAAATTGTTTCTTCCCCCCGTGCTAAAATCCAAGCAATTTAAAAAGATGACTCTGTTAGATGTTCAACTCTGGAGTTTGTTCTTTCAATTTTTGCTGCTCACAAAGTGAAGCAAAAAGCTGGCTGATTTTAGTTTTTTACTAAGATTACTACCAGGTAGGCAAGTATCTTAAAAATTCATGTGCATTGTTTGAAAATTTTGTTCCTAATTACTTTGCTTAAAGCCGCTGCAGGTCTTTTTGCAAATCAAACACAGCGAGTTGGATCCATGCTGGACAAATATAAAAACATAGGTCCTATTCCTTTATTGACGCTAAAATGGGGACGTTAACGTGGAAAACATGCGCCTGCAGGTTTTGCTGTAGTGTTCCCATTTTAGCACCATATTCTGGGGAAGGTGCTAATTCAACGGCCTACCCAGAAATGCAATGCTACCCTGGGGAGGATAATCATGGCGACGCGGAAGGAGTATCACCTCCTGGGTTCCATAGGACTCCATGGAGAGTTGCACTGCTGGGCTGCGAGCCCTGCATGATCTTGCTCTTTTTGTCCCCAGTATCACTCTGCTCCCAGTAGCCAAAAGCAGCGGATCGGGCCGCCATTCTCGTCGCGGGATGAGGTGGGTATTGGATTTATGGGGGGGGGGGTTTAGCTGGTGTTAACTGATTCTGCAAAAGCGGAATCCGTTAGCAATAGCTAAATTTTAGGTTTGCGCATCGGTGTGGTTAATTAGCGTTAGGACCTTGTAATACCTTACTTATCCTAACGCTAATTACTGATTGCACTCCCTATGTTAAGTATAGGGTGCGCAAAGTACAGAAAGCTAGTGCAATCACCGATGCGCAAACTGATTTCTCATGGGTGTAGAGTTAGGAAGGTAATACGGGGGCATGTGTTAATGTCACTTATCCTGACATTAACGCTACTGTTAGCATTAACAAGGGTAATAGTGCCCCATGTGTTCACTTCTGAAACTTTCTATGTTCGTCTTTAATGACTGGTACTTTTCCTTTTTTTTTTTTTTTTTTTTAGTAGAATGGCCATATGTATCAGTGTGCATGCCAGGCCAGCCCTCTCTCCATCATCTTCAGCATTAGGAGTTTCAGCTGGATTAAGCATGGGAGCATTATTACTCTCGCTGACTACATTAATTGAGCAGACTAGATGGGCCGAAAGGTTCTTATCTGCCGAATTTTTCTTTGTTTCTACATTGCCTCTTGCTTCATGATTTATTTATCATGAAACAATCATGTTTCGTTGTTTCTCACCTAATCAATATAATAAGTAATGTCTGTGCCCCTAATTTTTTCTGTCCTTTTTAGGGCTGAAACAACAGATTAAATCGATAATGAAAATAGTTGTCAACTATTTTAATTATCGATTTAATCGGCTGTCGATTAATCGATTTTTGTGTACAGCACTCACTGTTCAGTCAGAGTTGAATGTTATAACCTCAGTTTCTGCTTCGTCCTGTGCCACCACCCCAACCTGCCTGGTCTGGAGCTGCCATTCTCTTTCGGTCCCTTCACTCAAACTCTCTCCCACACTCAGGTCCTGTCTTTTGCCCAAACCCGCTCCCTCTCACACTCGGGTCAAGTCCCTTCCCCAAACTCCAGTTTGTTCATGAAATTTTTGTAAAGGAACACTCCCTAATAAGCTAAAGTGGTCAGGCTGCGTGGAGCGCCCCCTTTCTCATCCTGACTTTGTGCTGACATCATCATGTCTATCGGAGCGCTTGTAGCAACGTTCATTTGGGGAGAAAGCAGACATGGGTTTAAACTGCGCAATATCAATCCATCACTGACCAGGCACAATCCAACACGGATTTAAGCAAAGCGTAACACCGCCATAGAATATATTAGGGTATTACAGCTTAAATGAGTACACCCCTTTTGAAAAGTAAGGTTTTAAATCTGTATCTCAATGAACACCAGAACATTTTCCAAAATTCTGACAAAACTGCATTTTATAGAACATTTGTTTTAGCGCAGTACATGACAGGTTACTAATATAACTTAGATTACAAAATATTCAGGTTTACTCAAGTTAGTTGATGCAAAAAAATGGATGAAAGTGATGGTAGCATCTTCCCTTTCAATATAGAGCAGTACATCTGTGACTTAATGATGCCATCAATGAAATGTAGCTCACCAACACCAGTAGCACTCACGTAGCCCCACAAATGGACACTGCCACCACCATGTTTCACTGTAGGCCCCTATTTTTTTTTTTTTTTTTTTTTTGTACGCCTCACCTTTGCGACACCATACAGTTTTGAAGCCATCAGTTCCAAAAACATTTATCTTGGACTCATCACTCGAGTACAGAGTCCTATTAGTCTTCTTTTTCAGCATGGGCCCTGGCAAATTCTAGGCGGTCTTTTTTGTGCATGGGGTTTGGGAGAGGCTTCCTTCGTGGACAACACCGACGCATGCCATTCCTCTGCAGTGTACGTCATATTGTGTCACAGGAAACAATCACCCCAGTTTGGCTTTCTACTCCTTTATCTAACTGCAGTGAACTTGCATGGCAAATTTCTTCAACCCTTCATCAGAAGACGCTCCTGTTGAGGTGTTAGGCCAGGGTCAGACGAGCGCACTATGTGCTCCCGTTTTGACGTGCCTCCTGGCGTCCGTCGCAGCGTTGTTGCACTTCGACAGGGCCGGCCACATGCTGTAGCGCACGAATTGGAATTGCGTGCGCTACAGCGGGCATGCGGTGGACGTTCTGAAAGCCTCCCTGTCGAAGAGCTAAAACGCGCGTTCGGGGCTGCAAAGCACGATCCGCTCTGCAAAACGCTTGTCTGACCAGGGCCCGGCCTTAACGTCCGTGGACGGCCTGGATGTCTCTGTAAGATGGTTGCAGTTCCATCTTTGTTATATTTTTGTATCACTTTTGCTACAGTATTCTGACTTACAAAGCTTTGCTGATCTTCTTGCAGCCTTCACCTTTCTTGTAGAAAGAAATTATTTTCTTTCTCAGGTCTTGTGCCATTGCTGACAGCATTAAATGGGAAGGGGTTAATTAATGCCCCTTTATAATCCACTATTTGCTGGTCACCTGTCTTTTGAATAATAATTATAGAACTCACCTGTAGTTGAATTCTTGTTAATTAGGATTAAATTGTCCTAAATTTAGCTTTGTTCCTACGACTTTCATTGGAGTGGATTCATTTTTGCAACATGATCTTGTATGAATTTGTTAGGAAAAATACTTTTTTGTGTGTGCCAATTAACAAATTTTGGGTGCAATCAATGGCTCGCATTTGTAGGAGTATTTAGTAGTATAGTGTCCCATAGAAAATGTTGGTTCTGAAAGGAAGATAAAAGATTTCTGACAAATCTGTTGGGGCAATACATATCCGTTTGGCAATTCTAAAATACAATGCTGGGAGAAAAAGAGAGAACAAAGCAAGTCCAATATAGTGTAGCAGACAAATTTGCTTTGAATCTGGGAGCCAGCTACAAAAGTTAAGAGCCAACGTTTCGGCGAGGATTCGCCTTTATCAAGGTATACCTTGATAAAGGCGAATCCTTGCCTCTGCATCTCGGCGTTGGTTTGTTCTGATTTTATGATTTTAGCTGCTTCTATTTATCACTTTGTTACCTGGTACTTTTTGCTGTTAGGTATTTTTTGTGCATGTGGTCTTTTGGCTACTTTTTTAATATTAAAAAAAAAAGAAGAACATTGGAAAAGTAGCCAGCAGTAATCAAGAAATGGTTGGTCACAAAGGACCAACAGAAATATACTTCAAAGCCAGCAGTCACGCAGGACCTTAGGCTAGGGTCAGACTAACGCATTTTTCGCGTCGTCTGTGAAAAATTGCGTCCTAACGAATGGATGTATTTTTTCACGGAATACGCGATAGCGGTCATACGATGCGCAATTACGGCTGTGATTTTGTACGGATCCAAACCAGGAGACTTTGGGTGTCTGGACGTTATGTAGGCCGGTCATGAGCAGCGCCTGACTTCTCCTAATCACTCACACACGCCGCTATGCGGACGCAGCGCACTCTGTACGTCAGTACTAGCGGTTTGACGTTCTCGAAAAAATGCGTTCGTTTGGCACTTGCGGTGCGCGGACGAACATTCGTGCGGCCGTACTTCGTATGTTGCCCAGCATTGGACGTCATTTGCTGCTAGCACGGCTGTGATTAAGTACGGCTAAACGCACGTTAAAACTGCGTTCGTCTGACCCTAGCCTCAGCAGGAAACAAGACAGTAGTGGCCACGCAGGGCTTAATCTCAAAGAACACAGAACAAGAACAAAAGGGTTGCAAATAGGGACATCATCAAAATTAAAAGTCTAACAAGAAAAAGGGAAGGGAGAGTAGAAAAAATAAAAAAGGAAGGAAAATCACACACCCAAAAGTGCTCTGGGACACAAAACAGAACAAACGAAATGGGGGGGGGGAATGGCAAAGGCCCAATATGTGACCTTCCAGGTACACTCCCGGGGGTCCGAGGGACAAGGGGAGGCCAAGGAAGAGTGCAGGTCACAAGGCCAGGGCACTCAAGGGCCAGGAATGGCAGACAGAGCCATGGTGGCCGCCATAATGGCGCACCTCAAGTGAACCCCAGAACGCCAATAAAAAAATTAAGGGAGGGTCCGTATCACGATTCGGCATGCAAAGAAAGAACAGGAAGGGAAGAGAAAAGAAAAGTCCACAAAAAAAGTATGGGGGACCAAAAGGGAGGGGATGGGGAAAAGGGGGTTGTCTTCAGGGAATGTCATCGGGGGTAAACACTTCTGGGGGGAATGGGAAAACAGCCTCGCGGGGAAGGTGTTGTCAGCCAAGAATCCGAAAGCAGGGTCATCTAGTTCAGCCAGTGTCCAGGGACACACGGCCCCTCCATGTCCAGCAACTAGGAGCAGGATCGGGTTGAGCAGAGGCAACAAATCAAAGTGAGGAGTAGGACCCAAGTGCTCGCCATCCGTATAGCCTTCAGGGAGCCCCAGCTTCAACCAGATCCAGGACCACGGGACAGCTTCGAGCCCCTCCGCATCCCAGGAAAGAGCCAGGCCGACGCCGGCAACAGGCAGGGTGAGTCATCTGACGCCTCGATCTCGGCAGCATCTTCTAGAGGCCTGCGATCCGCCCGGTGTCAGGGATCATATCAAGGCCTGCAGACAGCCAGACGTGGCCGCCCCTTTGGTGCACCAGCCAGGACTTGAACCCATGGCCTCTGGCATGCTAGCCTGGTTTGCTATCCAGTCTGCCACTGGACTTCAGTGATTGCTGTGCTTCCCTATAGCTGTGATGAACCTACACTGGAATCACTCCTTCTGGACTAACACCTGCAGTGAGTGGACAATCATCATGCTCACCTGATGACACTTGCCAGCCTTTATAACCCAGCTTCCCTGTGACCTCAATGCTCTGATGTCTGCGTTCACTTAGCATGTGGGAGCTTACCTGTTTGTTTCTTGGACTGCTATTCTGGACTTTACCTCGGCCTGCTCTACCGCTCAAGATCCTGTTCCACCAGCCCCCGACCTCGACTCTGTCTGACCACGTTTCTGGATATCCCCCTACTCTGTACCGCGTACCTGGATCTGCCCCCGTACCAACTCCCACTACACAAGGCCCAGAACCCTACTGGGAACTTTGTGTATTGAGGTTCTGCAAGGGTGTGCGCCTTCATCTGCATCCTGAGCTCCAACTCCTGGTAATTTCCTGACACCCGGATGTCTCCAGGTGGGGGTCAACAGACAGGTAGGCAGGACACCATTGTCACATAAATTTCCCGCAAGGGTAGAGAGGCTGCCCTGTGCACCTCAGCCGGATCACCGCAGCTGGTCCTCTGTAGCACGGCTTGAGGGATGCCACTCCCTGGTCTCCGTTTCCTCGTTTTCTGCTCGGCCGAGTATGTAGGCGTACCACTCTCATGCAGGGGGCCCGCATTCACAATCCCAGCTGGAGCAGCCGCTTCTCGGCAGAGTCGAATCTCAGCTACAAGGCGTCGGATATCCCCCATGTTTGAGTGGTTGCTCCCCTTCCTCCATCAGCCAAGCCAGACATTTGTCCAGGTGTTCCATCTCGGCCCTACCGCCTCAAGAAGGGGGGGATGTAAATCCCTAGAGCACCGCAAAGAGGCCTCAAAAATGGCCGCCCAGAGTAGGCCACAAAAATAGGCTGGGAACAAGAAAGTGCTCCAAACTGCTCCGAGACGGCACGGAAGGGACTGGACGCAGGTCCCCCCAGCACATTCCTCTCCCTGCTGAGCACTGCAGCCAAAGGTAGGTCGCAAGGGTCAGCAAAAAATAAGGAAAACCTCGTGGAGCTCAGCAATATACGACCTTCCCTGTTGGCAGTCAGCTCCCCCCCCCCGGCTACTTTTTTGAGCCTAGAAGGGTAGACCGTTGCTTCTAATATCAGTTTGGCCACTATGAGATAAATATATATATATATATAATCTATAACATTTACTTCTTTTCTTTTCTCTGTTGTCATTGGACACCCTATTTAACCACGGTACCCACACACACACACCAGACCTCATATATAAATACATACACCAGGGCTGGATACATTTACATTAAATGTAGGAGACCGGAAGAAAACATTGAAGCCAACTAGATGTTTTTAGATTCCAAAGACTGCTTTTAGATTGGTGTAAAATAAACTGGAAATTTAGGAGCCAGGAGTAAAATTCTAGGAGCCAGTGGCTACCAGGCTTCTGGCATATACAATAAAATTTAGGAAGAAATAAAATGTCTTCTAACTCCACTCACAATCTTGGGAGCCATATACCAGCTCTGGGTGGAAAAGGTCTCTGGGTTTTTTTCTTCACTTTTCACCGGTAACCTAGATTTAAAAAATTAAAAATACCAGGGACAACCCTTAGCATAATACTGCATATAATTCAATAAAAATTATAAAAAGAAAGCCAATTGCCAATTTACACATGTTAGAGCAGTGTTTCCCAAACCTGTCCTCGGGACCCTCAACCAGGCCAGATTTTGCAGATCACCTTGGGGAAATGCAGACTGAATCCTGCAATCACTGAGCAGCAAATCATATCACCTGTGCTGTGCTTTAGATATCTGGGGAGGCAGAGGGTCCCAGGGACAGGTTTGGTAAACGCTATGTTAGAGCCTCCTAGGCTCTTGTTCATAGGCATGTGGGGTTTTTAAGAAAAATCCCACTAAACTTTCCTCCAGAGGACAGCAGGCAGAATATGAATATATTTTGTTGTAAATCACCTATGTAAGGACTATGCCAATGCAAAAGGAAATACAAACCATAACTGATGCCAGCAAACCTGTAACTTTATTTTTTTCTTTTTACATGCATTACTTCAAAGAAAAAAACGGCAGCCTGTGGTTTATAAAGTGGTTTTATTTGTAATGCACAAATACTCTAGTTGCAGCTTTTGTTAGTGTCTCTTTAGGCTGCCGGCACACGAGCATTTTTCAGAGCATAAGTACCGTTCGTGACAGTAGATGTTCCTTCCACTCTGACGCCCGTGTGGCCACTTCGCTGAGCACAGTTAGTGCGTTCAGCGCTACAAAGCAAGATCCTCCTATGGTGGATCGTGCTTTTGTAGCCCAGTCAACGTCTGTCGTCGTTTGGACGGGGAGGCTGAAATCATGTCCAGTGGTAGCGCACGTAATTCGTGCGCATGCTACCCAGTGTTACCCTCTCCGTCCAGCCTGTCAAACTGAGATGGACATAGGGAAGTGCGTTCACACAGACGCACTCAGTGCATTCACGTGATCGCGGCCTAAGGCCGGGTGCACACGTGTGCACTTCAGAGTGGAAGGAATGTCCGTGAAATTGGACGTTACTTCCACTCGACGCCCGCCGGCCCCCCTCAGCGCTGCAAAGCGTGATCATCCTATGGAGGATTGCGCCTTGCAGCCCCGTCGACGCTCATCCTAGCACATCGACGGGGAGGATCTCTAGCCAGACGCACAAGCATGTGACCGGACCCATCGCAGCATCACATGGCTGCGACGGGCGACTGTAAGTGCATGCGCCCGGGCGCACTAAGTGCGCTCGTGTGCACCCGGCCTTAATGTCCCAGCACAAACATGTTGACAGGAAATGCTGATGTCATGTTATACTGAATTATCTTACTGTAGGTCCTGACACACGAATGCCCTTTTTTTTTTTCAATTTTGGTCTAATGTATTCTACGCAAATGTATAAGCAAATTAGGGCTGGGCAATATCCAGATTTATCCTGATTTGGTCGAGGTCGACTTCGCTTTTGCTCTTCTGAGTAATCCGTGCATGTGCAGAGCAGAGCCAACAGGTTCGGCAGGCACCGGCAGAGCTGGACAGTTCTCTCTTTTGATGCTTGGACAGACACTCCAAGTAAGAAATCCAAAGTCTTTGATTTTTCACAAGAATAAAGTAGAGTTAGACTTTGACCATGTCGGACACAATCAAGGGCATTGTACAGCCCTATTTTAAATATGTCTTCTAAAAATGCCTAATCATGTTTCTTGCCAACACCCTTTTTTTTTTCTTATGTTTGAAATTTTGCGTTTTAGTTAATGTTTTGGAACGTGAACTTTTAAAAACAAATTTTGTCAAAGGTAGGCATCAAATGGATTGCTTAGAATAAGGTACTGTCAGAAGTAACAATCGGCATAGTGTCTGTCGGCATGAAAGTCTGGTTCCTAATTTTGATACATATTTGGCAAACTCTGGTCTCAAGTAAAGAAAGGATTGGATCAGAATTAAAATGTAGGGATGCACCGATACCACTTTTTAAAGACCGAGTACCGATACTTTTGTTCAAGTACTCACCGATACCAGTTACCGATACTTTTATTTTATGTCATGTGACGCTTTCCAATAAGAACAGACCTCCTATAAAGCCCCCAGGTCTCATGGATTTGCCCCAGCTCATGGATATCCTGCCCCCCAGCTCATGGATAATTGCCCCCCCAGCTCATGGATAATTGCCCCCCCAGCTCATGGATATGGCCCCCTGCTCATGGATAATTGCCCCCTGCTCATGGATATGCCCCCTGCTCATGGATATGCCCCCCCCAGCTCATGGATATGCCCTCCAGCTCATGGATATGCCCCCCCCTGCTCATGGATCCCCCCACTCTCCGCTCATACTTACCTTCCTTCAGCGACGCCGGGAAAGTCTTCGCGCGCGCGCGCTCCTGGGAAGGACCCCAGCCGCGACCACGTGGGACCATGTGATCACGGTTGGGGCCCTTCCAACGAGCGCACGCGCGGAAACTTTCCCGGCGTCGCTGAAGGAAGGTAAGTATGAGCGGAGAGCACCTGCAGGGCCTGTCTGAATGCTCTATCTGCATTCTGACAGGCCCTGCAGCTGCTCACTTTGTTTAATACTTACCTTCCTTCAGCGACGCCGGAAAGTTCCTGCGCGTGCGCTCGTTGGAAGGACCCCAGCCGTGATCACATGGTCCCACGTGGTCGCAGCTGGGGTCCTTCCCAGGAGCGCGCAAAGACTTTCCCGGCGTCGCTAAAGGAAGGTAAGTATAAACAAAGTTAGATGAGCAGCTGCAGGGCCTGTCCGAATGCAGATAGAGCATTCGGACAGCCGCCCCAGCCCCTCGGATACCGGCAAGCCGGCTCAATGCCGGCTTCCGGTATCGGGAAAAAATATCGGGGGTACTGCACGAGTACCAAGTACTCCTGCAGTACCCGGTATCGGCACCGATATCGATACTAGTATCGGTATCGGTGCAACCCTATTAAAATGTGTTGTAAATGAAAGCACTGACTAGAAATTATCCCACCTAATACCAGTTAAGTGGTTTGTTTTTGGATAACACTGTCTTCTGGAGTATAGACTTTGGCCAGACCAACCACCTCTGCCTCCTGGTGAATGTTCATGGCAATAGTGGCTGGAATCATAAACATTACATTGAGGGGGACTTGATTGAATCCGAGGCAGATTTACAAATGAGCCATTGCATTGCAGTCCTTTTTCACATGATCCTTTTGTTGTGGTCTCTTTCAGTAAAGCTTTCATGACATTCTCTAGACTAGTCTTAGGAAGCTGATGCTGTGCTCATTTAGTGTTTATTCTAAACTTGTATATTATATTCAAATCAAATCCAAATTAATCACAAAATGTATTGGAGAATGCCATGCATACAAATAAATATTAAAAGGGACAGTCTACTCATCCTGACCACTTTATGGTTTTAGACAGAATGTGAGGGTTGCGCCCCCCCCCCCAGATGAAAACCTAGAGCCACGTTCAATACCTGAGCCGCTGCAAGTGCTACGTTAGCAACTTGCCACTGAACGCCATTCTGCTGCTCAGCGCTGCTAATTTAGCACTTGCGACTCAGCGATGCCGCGAGTAGCTGAGTGTGCCGTGGTAAAGATGGCTGCCGCCATGGAGCAAGTTATTATCCAGTACGCAAAGAGGACCAAAACTTGCGCAGTATGACAGCACCCAAGATGAGAGTAATTTATATTGATTTTTAACTCACATTTTGGGGAGCCTACAACCGGCTCTTGGGGATAAAGCGGGCAGGGACTTTATATCAGGTGCCCATAGGACCTTCAAACGACTTCTCCGGAATTCACCAAAAGAGGAATGCTCAGTACTGGGCTCCTGTGTTTGGGGTCCCTGGGGGAGGCAGGCAGCCCCAATCCATGTATTCTCCATCAAGAAGAGGGGGCTGAATCCCTAGCCCTGATCCCTGAAGCGTCGATGGAGGAAAGGTGAGTAAAATCAACCAAAACAAATATTATAAAAAATAAATTGGTCAGATGTAGTCAGTGTAATGATGTGTATAAAACATCTGATTATTTAAGAGCATGGAGGGGGGGGCTATTTATTAATAGCGTTTCCCTTTAACATTGGCATATTTGTTATGCCAGGGTCATGTCGCAGAATCAACGGATTTCTTTTACATGTAGAATTTGTTTCGGTTGAGTTAAAAAAAATAAACTGGAATCCTTCATTGGTTTGCCGCGCATCACTCTGCATAAAGGTGTGAAGGATTCCCGCGTCCCGTCTATTGACCGGTAGGTTAATGTGATGTTGATCAGAGGCTAGATTTTACGTCACGCGTGCTTCCCGGTCAGTTTGAAGCGGGCCCCGCAGTATTCCCGGTTCCGACGGGGCTTGTGAGTCTCTCTACGCTGCCACTTCTTGCCGCACCTCGCTTCCCCTTGGCTGGGCCCCTATTTCCTGTGTACGTGAGCCGAAGCTGGATGCTAGTGTCTGCCCGCACAGTGTAAGACCCGCCTACCCCTGTTTACGTCATAGCCTGCTCTTTATCAGCTGCTGCACTGGTGTTGTAAACCGGTCACGGCTTTCCGTTTGCACAGAGAGGAATGTGGGCTTCAGGAGAGCAAGGTAAGGACCCTGGGACTCTGTCATGGTTTATAATACAGGGGAAGACATACGAGACTTGAATCCATCGTGTCCTATGTACAGTATGTATAGATGCACACACTTATCTTTAGGCCTGTTTGACTTTATAGGTGCAGATATTGTCATGTACATAGGGGCCTGCAGGTATTGGGGATTGTGTTAAGGATATTTCTCTAAGGGCCCCTAGCCTTTCCTGACAGCGTAGTTGACACTCTTTAAGAAGGAGTTGGAGTGATCTGTGTAGGAGGTTTATGTGGGATTAAATACAGTGGAGATTTTTCGCTTCTAGTTTGGTATTCAGTTACTGGGGCCCGCCAAGCAGCGACTGGAGTGTAACTGTCAGTCTAACCTGATCACATTCTGCATATGGATTTGGCTTCATTTCGAAAAAAAAATGAATTGGAACTGAGCCATTTCACCTCTGTGTGCCAAACAGGCTGAAGTTCGTTTCTTATTCGGCCAGTTACTTATTCGTGGAAGTTGGTTTCTGATTCGGTTGAATTCTAAGTATGTAAAATTTCAATAAAAACCTGTTATTAAATGGTTAATTGCTATTGTCCCAATGATTTTAGCATGGATTCATATATAGGTGGATGCCCTCTATCAAACAATGTCAAATTTAGCCTGACCCAACTGCAATTTGGGCAGAAAAATCCATGCCAACTGTGCCATGGGTGCTTTATTTTTACTATTTTGAATAAGTAACTGATGTTTTCAAAGGGTTAATTGCCATTATCCACTGAATTCAACATGGATTTATATAGAGGTGGATGCCCTCTATCAAACATAATTGTCTTCTGCCTGGCCCAATGGCAAGTTTGCCACAGAAACTGTGCCAACTGTGCCATAAGTACTGATTTCCACTATCTCCAACACTTTGAGCAATTAACCCTTTGAAAACCTCAGTTACTTATTCAAAACCGTAAAAATCAGCACCCAAGGCAAAGATGGCACTGTTTTCATGGCGAACCTGCCAATGGGCCAGGCTGAAGACAATTGGGTTTGATAGAGCGCATCCACCTCTATATATAAATCCATGTTGAATTCAGTGGCCCAATTTAGGCTAGGGTCAAACGAATGCATTATTCGCAGCGACCGTCAAAAAGTGCGTCCGAACGCATTGACGTATTTTTTTTCACAGAATGCGTGAAAACGGTCAGACGACGTGCATTTTCGTGCGTGATTTTTTTTTTTTTTTTTTACGGATTGTCAAAACACTTTTTGCATCTGGACGTTATGTAGGCTGGACATCTCCTAATCACGCACACATGTCGCTATGCCGCCGCAGCACACTCTGTACGTCCGTACTAGTGGTTCTGCGTTCTCGAAAAAATGTGTTCATTTTCCACTTGCGTTGCGCGGCCGGACTTCGTATATTGGCTGTCATTGCCCGTCATTTGCTGCTACTGCGACCGTGATTAAGTGCGCCTAAACGCACGTTAAAAATGCGTTTAGTCTGACCCTAGCCTCACACTTTGAAAATATCAGTTACTTATTCAAAATAGTAAAAATCTGCACCCATGGCACACTTGGCCATTGGGCCAGGCAGAAGACAATGGTGTTTGATAGAAGGCATCCAACTCTATATAAATCCATGTTGAATTCAGTGGCCCAATGGCAATTAACCCTTTGAAAACAACGTATTGAAAATAGTGGAAATCCGTACTTATGGCACAGTTGGCACTGTTTTCATGGCAAACTTGCCATTGGACCAGGCTGAAGACAATTGTGTTTGATAGAGGGGATCCAACTCTATATAAATCCATGTTGAATTCAGTGGCCCAATGGCAATTAACCCTTTGAAATCATCATTTATTTTTCGAAATAGTGCCAACTGTGCTTATTTTTACAGATTTTTTTTTTTTTTCCCAAATTGCAGTTGGGCCAGGCTAAATTTGACATTGTTTGCTAGAGGGCATCCACCTCTATATGAATCCATGTTAGAATCATTGGCACAATGGCAATTAACTGTTTAAAAACAGGTTTTTCTTGCAATTTTATGTACTTAAAATTCAACCGAATCAGAAACCAACTTCCACGAATAAGTAACTGGCCGAATAAGAAACTATCTTCAGCCTCGTGTGTGCTGAGCAATTTTTACATGTTTTTTTTTTTTTTTCCTTTTTCGTCATGTTTAAACACAATTTGACGTTGCGTTTTATTGTAAGGGGGTTTGGGTCGAAATCCCTTCAACCAGGTTCTCTAATGCCAACGGCCAACTTCCAGACAGAACAAGTGCCGGACATGCCAAGTTCCCTACACAGACAACTCCCTGATGGCCAACTTCCAGACATCCAAAATCCCAGCAGCTAATCCTCTATCTCCCTAAACCTAGCCCTAAGGGTTAGGGTGTTAGGATTAGGGTTAGCCGTTGGGATTTTGAATGTCTGGAAATTGGTCGTCAGGGAATTGTCTGTGTAGGGAACTTGGTATGTCCGACACTTGTTCTGTCTGGAAGTTGGCCGTCGGGGTGTTGGCATTAGGCCCCGTTCACACCTCAGCGTTTTACAGTGCGTTCCTGCGCGCTGTAGAACGCTCAACCCCGGAAATCCCATGATTTCCTATGGGGCTGGTTCACACCTGGACGTTTTACAGTGCAGGAACACGCTGTAAAACGTCCGACACCCAAAGAATTACGGGAGCTTCTTTGGGGCGTATTGCAGCGATTTCACTGCTGCAGTCTATGGTCGTGAAGGCGCTGCAATGCGCGTTTTTACAATTGCGCGATACGCGCGTCAAAAACGGCACGTATTGCCGTGTGTAAAAAATGCTGAGGTGTGAACACAGCCTTAGGGAACCTGGTTGTAGAGATTTTGTCCGGCACCCTATTGTAAGCTGAGACAAATTATATATTATTTGTTTCGGCAGACTTGGCAGATTCATAATATATTGTTGTTTATATGTATACCTCATGTCCTGCCAGAATGATATAGCAATGTATAAAAAAATTAGGGTTGCACTGATACTGGGTACTGCAGGAGTACTTGGTACTCATGCAGTGCCCCCGATATTTCCACCGATAGCGGAAGTCAGCATTGAGCCGGCTCGCTGGCATCCGAGGGGCTGGGGCGGCTGTTCGAATGCTCTATCGGCATTCGGACAGGCACCTGGAGCTCTCTGCGTTCATACTTACCTTCCTGAGCGACGCCGGTAAAGTTTCCACACGTGCGCTCATTGGAAGGCCCCCAGCCGCGACTCCCACGTGATCGCAGCTGGGGGGCCTCCCAACGAGCGCACGCGTGAAGACTTTGCTTGCGTCGCTCAGGAAGGCAAGTATGAACGCGGAGAGCTGCCGTTAGAGCATTCGGACAGCCGCCCTATGTCAGGTCTGGGGTCTGTCTATGTGTAATATATACACACTGTGAGCTGGGAGGCATAATCCATGTGAGCTGGGGGGCATATCCACGAGAGCTAGGGCATTTTTATATGAGGTCTGTTCTTATTTGAAAGCGTTCACATTACATAAAATAAAAGGATCGTCCTCGTACTCGGTCTTAAAGTGGTATCAGTGCATCCCTAAAAAAATAAAAAAAAAAAAAATTGAATTTACAATCTACAGCGTATAATTTTTTTTTTTTTTTTTTTTACATTTTCTCATCCCAACCTTTGCGGTTATATACTCTATGGGGGTACGCTTGTTAAAAAAAATTAGAAATTGGAACCCGTTACTTAACATGGTCATCTTTCATCATCGGAAAGGCAATACTGTGGCCTTTCCAATGATACCAAACATAACCCTTTAGCTGCTAAAGATCGAGAGATACAGGGGTCCAAAGCAGGGGCGGAGGCAGCACCTGAAACTGATGTCAGCGCGCCAGAAAGGGGTATATAAGCGGAGTCTGACTTCAAAGATCCAGAAGGAAGAGGTATTCAGAGGAATACCCCTTTTTAGGCTGGCGTCATTGGAGAGCGGAAGAAACGTCCGTGAGAGTGGACGTTCCTTCCACTCGAGGCCTGTCTGGCCACCTCGCTGAGCACAGGTAGTGCGCTCAGCGCTGCAAGGGTCGATCCTTCTATGGAGGATCACGCTTTGCAGCCCTGTCAATGCGCGTCCTAGCGCTTTGACGTAGAGGGCTGCTGCACAGACGCAGCACTGCCGCTGTTGCGTGTGCAATTCGTGCGCGCGCAATAGTGTGTGGCTGGCCCCGTCACAGCGTCTCAATGCTGCGACGGATACCAGAAGGCATGCCAGTACAGGCGCACGTAGTGCGCTCGTCTGACGCCAGCCTTAGCAGATGACGTGTGGACAACATCCTCCGCATACAGCAGGGAATCCCCATGACATTCCCCACACGTCCGCATCCAAGGGGATAAAGGGACACTCTCTAATGAAAAGTAAGAGTTCCCATTTTTTTTTTTTTCCCTTTAATTGGTCAAAGGCAGTCAGCAGCCTCTGCCCAATTATTCTTTTTCTTATTTACTGGTAATTTTACTCACCGTTTCACCCTTGCTCCCCCTCCTTGGCTCAGAGACTCTCGAACCTGGAAGTCCCTGAAGCTTTTCTGCACAATTTGCACTCCCTGCGCTTGCATAGCGTAGGAAATGCAAATTGTGCACCCCAACAGAACTTCCAAACTCTACGTATGCCTGTTCCATAACACCTGCGAATTCTCAAATCATGCCAATTCTTCACAACTTGTATGTGTATGTCCTTTGGGTATATTTCCTGAATAATAAAAGAATTAACTTTTTATATTGCATAATTTTTGCTTTTTAGAATGTATAAATCAAATCAAAATAAGCTTTATTGGCAGGACCAAATACATTTTAGCATTGCCAAAGCATATGGGGAGGAGGGGGGTAGTGGGACATATATATGGGGGGGAATGGGCAAGTCCATGGACATTATCAGGGGTAAGGGATAATGTGAAGGGGGATGGGGGCGAGTCCGTGTTGGGGATTTATAAGTCCAGGATCTCTCATGTTACTCTCAGTCTGTGACATTCTGCGACGTATTGGGCAGATATTTTCACCGCCTGCTCCTCTTCTCCCAGTATGATGTGGAGTTTCCTCGTCTCTTCTATAGAGGTGAAGTTCGGGATGAGAGCGGAGAGTCTCGAAGTGAGTTTCCCTCAGTGCTGAGTACTTGGGGCACTGTAGGAGGAAGTGGACCTCATCTTCCAGGGCCTCCTGGTCACAATGCTGGCACAGTCTATTCTCCCTGGGCTTGTAGGTCTGTCTATAGAAAAATGTCGGCAGATAAGAACCTTTCGGCCCATCTAGTCTGGCCAATTACATGGATACTTTACCTGGATTTATCTTTTGTTTAGGATAGCCTTATGCCTATCCCATGCCTGCTTAAATTCAATTACGGTTTTGGCCTCTACCACTTCAACTGGAAGACTGTTCCATGTATCCACCACCCTCTCAGTAAAATAATGCTTTCTGATGTTACTTTTAAACCTTTGCCCCTCTAATCTAAGACTATGTCCTCTTGTTTTGCTACTTTGTTTCCTTTTAAATATACTCCCTTCCTCTACCTTGTGGATTCCCTTTACGTATTAAATGTTTCTATCATATCTCCTCTGTCTCGTCTTTTTTCCAAGCTGTACATGTTAAGATCATTAAGCCTTTCCTGGTAACTTTTCTCCTTCAAGCCGTACACCATTTTAGTAGCCCTTCTCTGAACTCTCTCTAAGATGTCTATATCCTTCTGGAGATACGGTCTCCAGTACTGCACACAGTACTCCAAGTGAGGTCTCACCAGTGCTCTGTACAGTGGCATGAGCACTTCCCTTTTCCTACTGCTAATACCTCTCCCTACACAACCAAGCATTCTGCTAGTATTTCCTGCTGCTCTATTACATTGACTACTTACCTTTAGATCCTCTGCAATAATAACCCCTAAATCCCTTTCCTCAGATGTTGAGGTTAGGACTGTATCAAATATTCTATATTCAGCCCTTGGGTTTTTACGTCCCAGGTGCATTATCTTGCACTTATCCACGTTAAAACTCAATTGCCACAGCTCCGACCATTTTTTTAGTTTACCTAAATCATTTGTCATTTGGCTGATCCCTCCAGGAACGTCAACCCTGTTGCAAATCTTTGTGTCATCAGCAAAAAGACATACTTTTCCATTAATACCTTCTGCAATATTACTAATAAAAATATTAAATCAAATGGGTCCAAGTACTGACCCCTGAGGTACCCCACTGGTAACAAGACCTTGCGCCGAATAAACTCCATTTACCACAACCCTCTGTTGCCTGTCACTCAGCCACTGCCTAGTCCATTCAACAATATTGGAATCCAAGCTCAAAGATTGCAATTTATTGATGAGCCTTCTATGCGGAACGGTATGAAAAGCCTTACTGAAATCTAAATAAGCAATGACTACTGCACCACCTATGTCTATTATTTTTGTTACCCAATCAAAAAAATCAATAAGATTAGTTTGGCATGATCTCCCTGAGGTAAACCCATGTTGTTTCTGATCCTGTAATCTATGTGTTTTTAGATGGTCAACAATCCTTTCCTTTAACATGGTTTCCATTAATTTCCCCACTACTGACGTAAGACTAACTGGCCTATAGTTCCCAGATTCCTCCCTACTACCCTTCTTGTGAATGGGCACAACATTTGCTAATTTCCAGTCTTCTGGGACGACTCCCGTTAGCAAGGATTGGTTAAATAAATCTGTTAACGGTTTTGCTATTACATCACTGAGCTCTTTTAATAATTTAGGGTGGATCCCATCAGGCCCCATTGACTTATTTGTCTTTACTTTAGACAGCTGCTGTAGAACCTCCTCCTCTGTAAACTGATATGTAATTGTCTCGTTAGTGTTTCCTCCTAACTGAGGTCCCTTTCCTTCCTTTTCTTCTGCAAAGACTGAACAAAAATATTCATTGAGGCAGTCAGCGAGACTTTTATCCTCTTCTACATACCTTCCTTCCTTTGTTTTTAATCTAACTAATCCTTGTTTTACTTTTCTTTTCTCGTTTATGTATCTAAAAAATGTTTTGTCCCCCTTTTTTACTGACTGAGATATTTTCTCTTCTGCGTGTGCTTTGGAAGCTCTTATAAATTGCTTTGCCTCTTTCTGCCTAATCTTATAGGTTTGCCTATCTTCTTCACTCTGAGTTGTTTTATAATTATTGAATGCTGTCTTTTTGTTCTTCACTATTTATGCCGCCCTGATTCAATTTCCAGGCTGTGGGCGCTCAGTCTGTACCGGCTCAGGATCTGTCTGTCCTTGGTCTTGTAGTACCTCCAGGTATGGGGCCAGTTTGTATTCCCTCTGTAAGGATTGGTAAATGGTGAGTTTCTTGGAGTTTGCTATATCATGTCTCCATTCTCTGATATAGTTTTCCCTGGAATCGTTAATTAGGGCCTTTTATTTGATATTTTGTCAGGTTGCCTTCATGGGGGCTTTGGATGATCAGGGTGGATATGAGTTGTTGCTGCCCACATGGTTTTGGATGGTCCTTGTTGGCCAGTAGGGCTTTATGGTGGTATGAGTTGAGGCTGCTGATGTTTAGATGGTCCCAGTATGATAGAGCCCTCTTCTGTACTGCAAGAAGTAAGGGGAGTCTGCCCAGCTCGGCCCGGCAAGCATTGTTAGAGGTGCTCCGATGGACTTGGAGGAGGTGCTTGCAGAATTCCAGATGGAATATTTCTGTTGGGTTGGTGTCCCATTTGGGTTGGTCAGGGTAGGTGATGGGGCCCCATACTTCACTGCCATAAAGGAGGATTGGAGTGATGACGCTATCAAAGATTTTAAGCCAGACTCTTACAGGCGGTTTTAGTTTGTAGAGGTTTCTCCTGATGGCATAGAAGGTTCTACGCGCCTTGTCTCTTAGGGCCTCTATGGCTGGTTTGAAACTTCCCGATCGGTTTGTTTCTAGGCCGAGGTATGTGTAGCTGTTGGCTTCATCAAGAGTGCAGTCATTAAGTGTGAAAGAGGAACTCTTGGTTTTTGCGTTCTTCCTTTGGAAAACCATGACCTTTTGTTTTCTTTTGGTTGATGGGTAGTGCCCATGCCGCACTGTATTTTTCCAGCACTTCCAGGCTGTCTTGTAGACCTCTCTCTGTTGGTGACAGTAATAGGAGGTCATCTGCATACAACAGGAACTTCACCTCGGTGTCATGTAGAGTTAGTCCTGGTGCTGCGGAGGATTCTAGAGCTTCAGCCAGTCCATTGATGTAGATGTTAAAGAGGGTTGGACTTAGGCTGCAGCCTTGTCTGACTCCACGAGCCTGCCGGAAATACTCTGTTCTCTTCCCATTCACCTTTATGCTGCAGAAGTTCTCATTATATGAGCTCTTGATGACATCATATGTTTTCCCTCCTATTCCACTCTCCAGTAGTTTGAGGAAAAGGCCTGGGTGCCACACTGAGTCAAAGGCCTTCTTAAAGTCCACAAAGCAAGCAAATATTTTCCCATATATATGTATTTTTATATCCCCACGTAGTACCTGCGGCGGTCAACCTAAATTTAAATGCCAATGTGCCATCATATGTACTGGATGGTAGTAGTAGTAGTATCAGTATCATCATCCCGGTCTGGTGAGGTTTATGGGATTGGATATAATCTGTTTACATTTTGCTGTTTGGAATCCAGTGGTTTTACACGTCATACAGTGTACTCTTTCTAGGGCTGCAACTAACATTATTTTCATAATCTATTTAGTTGACCGATTTCATCGGATAAAACCTTTTTTTTAACTTAAAAGGAACTTTTATGTATAAATCAACCCCTGCCCCCTTCTTTTATTATAAGCAATTTGCTTAGTGTACATTACTTTTGTACGTACATATGCAAATTGCATAAACTGTGTACGTTTCGCACAGAAGGTACGCTAGTACCTGGTTAGTGTGATGAATTGATGCTGCGTGCATGGCTAAAGCCCATGTCTGCTTTCTTTACGAATGAATGCTGCATAAGCGTGCTTAGATAGATTTGATGTTCGTATTAAAGCTGGGTGAGAAGGGGAGCACTCCACACAGCCTGACTATTTTATTAAGCTAAAATGATCAGGGTGGGTTGAGTGTTCCTTTTAAAATTTATTTAATGAACAAACTGAACAGGAGGAGGGTCTGGGGTGGGATTGAGTGAGTTTGGGCAAGGGATCAGACCTGAGTGTGAGAGGGAGAGGATTTGGGCAAGAGACAGGACCTGAGTGCGGGAGGAAGTTGGGGGAAGGAACCGGATCCAATGGGAGTGATGGCAGTTCCAGACCAGAGACTGGGAGGGTGGGTGGCACAAGACTCCAGCTCCAAGTAAGGATACAACACCTCCACCCAGCGGCAGTACCCCAGGTGATGTGCTATATTTCTGTCATTGTTGTAAATTTAAATAAAATCAAACTGGCTATGTCTGACATAACCCTAGAACTAAATCTTTCCAATCAGCTGTGAAGTAAAGGCTGAGGTTAACGTTTAACTCAGCCTAACTCTAGATAGTGTGTGCTGTACACAGACCGATTTAAATCGACCAACCGATTAATCGATGATGAAAATAGTTGTCAACTATTTTCATTATCGATTCGTTATTTCAGCCCTACTCTTTTCCTTGGCATGCTAAGTTGTGTAACTTGTCGTCCAGCGTGCGCAAACCACAACCCAGAGAAAAGTCTTGGAATTTCAGTTCCTTCATTCTCGTTCTCTCTCTTTTGACTAAGGGCCAAGAGACATGGACATGGACCAAGACCTCTGGAACTGCACTAGAGACCCTTTGTCTAAATGTCTCCAGGCGAGGAAGCAGTTGGAAGCTGCAATTTCAGTGGTCCTGAAAGCAGAGCAGCAAGTCAAGGAGAATGGCCAAGAGGTGAGTTTAACACTGTGGGATGGGTCAAAACATTTGCCCAATCTCGTTGCAAAAACACTCCAAATCTGTCAGATTGCGAGGGCATCTCCTGTGCACAGCCCTCTTCCATCACCCTACAGATTTTCGATCAGATTAAGGTCTTGGCTCTGGCTGGGCCATTCCAAAACTTTAATCTTCTTCTGGTGAAGCCATTCCTTTGTTGATTTGGATTATGCTTTGGGTTGTTGTCATGCGGAAAGATGAGGTTCCCCTTCATGTTCAGCTTTCTAGCAAAAGCCCAAAGGTTTTGTGCCAATATTGACTGGTATTTGGAACTGTTGGAAATCCCTCTACCTTGAATAAGGCCCCTGTTCCAGCTGAAGAAAACCAGCCCCAAAGTATGATGCTACCACCACCATGCTTCACTGTGGGTATGGTATTCTTTTGGTGATGTGCAGTGTTGTTTTTGTGCTTAACATTTATGTTGGAATTCTGGCCAAAAAGTTTGACCTTGGTTTCATCAGACCATCAAACATTTTCCCACATGCGTTTGGGAGACTTCAGATGTGTTTTGAAAAATTTTGCCGTGCTTGGATGTTTTTCTTCATAAGGAAAGACACTCTTGCCACTCTACCCCATAGCCCAGACATCTGAAAAATATGGGAGATTGTTGTCTCATGTACCACACAGCCAGTACTTGCCAGATATTCCTGCAGCTCCTTTAGGCTAGGGTCAGACGAACGCATTTTTCGCGTCGACCGTGGAAAAGTGCGGTCGAACGAACGGACATATTTTTTCACGGAATACGCGGTAGCGGTCATACGATGCGCCTTTTCGTCCGTGATTTTGTACGGATCATCAATAAAACACTTTTTGTGTCTGGACGTTATGTTGGCCGGACATTAGCAGCGTCTGATGTCTCCCAATCACACACACACGCCGCTATGCGGCCGCAGCGCACTCTGTACGTCAGTAGTAGCGGTTTGACGTTCTCGAAAAAATGCGTTCGTTTGCCACTTGCGTTGCGCGGCGAACTTTCGTGCGGCCGTACTTCGTGTGTTCCCCGGCATTGGACGTCATTTGCTGCTAGCACGGCCGTGATTTTGTGCGGCTAAACGCACGTTAAAGCTGCGTTCGTCTGACCCTAGCCTTAATGTTGCTGTAGGCCTCTTGGTAGCCTCCTTGACCAGTTTTCTACTCGTCTTTTCATCACATTTGGAGGGACGTCCAGTTCTTGGTAATGTCACTGTGGCGCCATATTTTCTCCACTTGATGAGGACTGTGTTCCATGGTATATCTAATACCTTGGAAATTCTTTTGTACCCTTCTCCTGGCTGATACCTTTTAACTATTGATGCACCGATACCATTTTTTTAGGACGGAGTACTAGTACCGATACTTTTTTAAAAGTACTCACCGATACCGAGTACTGATACTTTATTTTAATGTCATGTGACCACATTTCAATAAGAACAGACCTCATATGAAATGCCCCAGCTCACACATTGCCTCCAGTTCATGTAAGGCCCCCGCGCTCATGTTTGGCCCCCGCGCTCACCCTGTCAGGCTCCTCCGGCGCTGCTTGGCTCCCGCGCTCACCCTGTCAGGCTCCTCCGGCGCTGCTTGGCTCCTCCGGCATCTTCTGTCTTTGAGCGGCTGCACGCAGAGGTTGTAGCCCGGCCTCTCATTGAGAACCACGTGCACAGCCTCACGTGACTGCGGCTGTGCACGTGGTTCTCAACGAGCGGCTGGTCTACAAACTCTGCGTGCAGCCGCTCAAAGACATAATACTCACCCAGCCAGGCTCCTCCGGCGCTGCTTGGCTCCTCCGGCGTCTTCTGTCTTCGAGCGGCTGCACGCAGAGTTTGTAGACCGGCCGCTCGTTGACAGAACCTCTGCGTGCAGCCGCTCGAAGACAGAAGACGTCAGAGGAGCCTGACTGCGCGCCTAACATTGTGTTTGGCCCCAACGAAACCGTCCGGCAAGCCAGCCCAGCGCTGGCCAACGGTATCGGGGGCCCCTGCACGAGTACCAAGTACTCGTGCAAGTCCCAGTATCGGTATCGGCACCGATACTAGTATCGGTGAGATCCCTCGGATTCTCTGGAAGCTCTCTGTGGACCATGGCTTTTGCTGTGGGATGCGACTAAGAAAATGTCAGGAAATGCTTACTAGAACAGCTGAACTGTATTTGGGGTTAATCGGAGGCACTTTTAACCCCTTCCCATACCATGTACGTCCGATCGGGAAGTCTCATTTAGACCCGCGGACGTACATGGTACGTCAGGGTCTCCTAACCTCCCTCCCTCCCGATACTTGCCTCCCTCGCCGGCTTCCACGGCGGTCTGGCAGGCTGGAAGCCTGCTCTGCCTTTTTAGGGGGGGCCGGCAGGTGCAATGACATCATCACACTGTGTGATGTCATCAACAGGCACCCACCGGCGCCTTCAGTAAAAATCAGGGAGGGGAGGCTCCTTTTTTGGAGCCCTCTATCGCCCCAATGGTAGAAGCTAGCAACAAATTGCACTGCTGGAAGGGGAGAGTCTCGCTGCCAGATTGAGAATGGATGTCAGCCAAGCCTCCGGGTCCCCCCCCCCACCACCCACTGACCTCCTCACCATATGTGTGAGGACATCAGTGGGTCAGACGACTGTGCGTCCGTGCCCAACGGACGTACTTTCTGACTGACAACAAGGTAGTGGTCACACAGTCTGTTTTTGACAGATTTTTTTTTGATTTTTTTTTGACTGATGTAGAAGGGAAAATAAATTAATATGAAAAAACATTTTGTCCGTCAAAATGCTGGACGTCAAAAATGCAGAACGTCTGACTACGTACCATCACTCACACACAAAGCTATGCGGATGTGGCGCACTCTGTGCGTCCGTTCCAGCGATTTTACTTTCTTGCCTAACCTGCGTCCGTTTGCTGCGTCCACACTTCTGTATGGACGTACTTCGTGTGTGTGGCTCCATTAGTCAGAATGCTATGCTGCCACGGACGTACAAATGTGCGGAAACACGGATGTGATCAGTGCGCTTGTCTGACACGGGCCTTAACCCAGGGCTCGACAAACCCCGGTCGCCATGGCGACTACAAATGCTGTCCTGGTCTGCATACAGCGGTGGGCAATTCATATAGCCGGACACCCAGTCCCCGGGCGACAGCTTGGAAAAAGAGGCTCTGTCCCATGGCTGGCTAGCTGAGGGCACGCTGTGAGGATCGGCACTATGCAATTACATTTGCATTTCATGCAGAGTCCATCCAGCGCGTCTGTGGAGGTTTGCAACCATGTATCAGACTTCCGGTGTGATGGAGCCCGCCCCCTCCCTCCCCCGGCATGGGAGCATGCATCGGTTAGATGGAGAAGCTATGCTGGGTGTGCATCTGGAGTCTGGCAGGAGTTTGAAAGCTGACAGACACTGAATAACAACACACGGACTGATAAGAAAAACAAAAACACGCAACTTTGAAAGCTACGTCCCCAGATACAAGGGGGATGCAAGGGAGGGGCAGCCACAGCGAAAAGTGAGGAAAGGAGGGCAGAACAACACACAGGCACTGTATATAACACTGTATTGTGCATATTATTGTATTGTGTATGCAACACTGTAATATGCACAATACAGTGTTATATGCATGTTATATACACAATACAGTGTCTCTTATGTGACTTGTATTTTATACTTTGCCAATAAAAATATTTTACACAAAAAAACATGTAAGGTCCTATGAATGCCAATAAAAAGAAAAACCGCTATTACAGAAAAATGGCTTTTTTTTTTTAAAAAAAATGCCTAAAAGATACTAAAAAAATCAATAAATAGACTTTGTACTACAGATTAAAGGAATAAACGGTTTATTAGATATTGAATGAAAGCGGGAATATTTTTAACATTGAAACCTATGGTGTTCGCCTGGTTAAACCTCCCAAATGAAAACACCGGACATCAGGAGATTTCACTGCTGTTTGGTGTTCTCTGAACAGATTAACCATTACTTCTTCAAACAGGCACCGTACATGCTGGCAGTTCGTCAAAATTTGCGTGTGAGCATATGAGAGGGCTTCACAGCAATAAACCTCACAGTAATGTGCGCCGTGTATTATGAGCATTCGGTGTTATATGGGAGTACAGATTTATGAGTAAGTAGTTAAAAAAAAAACTAAAACTGGGGGGGGGGGTGACACCATAAATTACCGCACCGGGTGACACCAACCCTAGTGACGCCACTGCTGTTATGCAGCGCTCAGACTGCGTTCGTCTGACATTAGGTCAAATTCTCCTCTTAGGCTAAACACAAACAGCGCAGAAACGTAAAAACAACAGCAGGCACTGAAGGACAGATTTTCGTAAAACCGCCTGGTCACTAAGGGGTTAATGATGGCAGGTGTGTACTGACTCCTATTTAACATGATTTTGAATGTGATTGCTTAATTCTGAACACAGCTACACCCCCGGTTATAAGAGGGTGTGCATACTTTTGCAACCATATTATTTTAGTTTTTTATTTTTCCTCCCTCCACCTAAAAGATTTCAATCGCGTTGTACAGGTTAGGTCACGTCACTGATAAAATAGAATTTTAAGCAAACAAAAACAAATTCCCTAGAATAATTACCATTTTATGAAATTTCAATAAACCTTTTTCAAGTTTCTGCTCATATATCAAAGTTGAACACGGGCGTGGCGCTACACCATGGCGAGAGACACCAAAATCAGCCACAAAGCAATGTAGCGTCAGTCATGTCTAAAATATCCTTCCTTAGACAGACTTTTTATTAGATTTCAAAGAACTTATAGCCAATCAGCATACAGATACATTTCTACGTCAGAGTTTAACCAACAGTGAGACAAAAATTACTACATTTGATTCAGAGACGGCTTTTTTCTAGCTTACACTGTTCACACACCCTTTCCTGCACACAAAGGAAATGGCTAAATTCCACAGGCTAACATCCTATGCAAGTAAAAGACTTGCAGGGTTTGACACTTTAAATGGGAGGGGGGATTTCACACTAATGCAAAAATTAAAACTACCTATCATATATTAAAATACCTTTCAGTCACAATAACAGGTGGAAGAAGTTCTGAAGTGATATTTTTTTTAATTTTTTTTTTCTTCTCCCTTTACATCACAGAAACCTAACATTTTAACACGGGTGTGTAAGCCTTTGCTATCCACTGTATATATACACATTAATAATCTTCTTTGCTTATAGGTAAAGGCTCAAATCAACACCTGCATCAGCCGTCATTTGGAGTGTCTTCGGAGCAGAGAGGTCTGGCTTTTGGAACAAACAGGTCTCATCCAGCAGCTCAAAGAAGAGGCATTACAGCAACAAGTGCAGCAGTTTTACTGGGTGAGAGCACTGAGCTCCGTAGTGGACCATTTCTACTCACTGATTCTTATTGGCACTAACCCATCCACATCTTATAGCTTATTATGCTGTGTATTTGTGTAATAAAAACAAGATCTTGTAAGACATTACACTATAGAGCGTAATGTAATGATGGTGTTTCAGTAGAACCGAATAAAGTATTTTACTGTATTGCTTTTTCTAACAATCTGTTCTTATTTCCAGCTGTTGGGACAGTTCAATTGTCTGATTCACCAGCTGGAAACTCCTCACAGCAATGACTTGGCCAACCAGATAACAGTTTGCCTAGAAAGGTAATTGACATTTTTGAGTACATTGACTCATTCAGACTATTCCGATGACAGATTGCAGATTAGCGAACTGACATGCTTGGCTCGCCAGCATGGGAGGTGGATGGAAGGAGGGCCTCAGCTTGCGGAGCGTGCTATACCACTCCAAGGCTTTTCAGGACCGCCTTGCCGCCGCAAGAGGTTAATATAATATTGATCCTATGCTATCCGGACACCCCCCCCCCCCCCCCGCTGCCTCACAATGCTCCTGACTACACACAGATGAGCTGTCAATCACCCAGCTTGATAAAAGGAAGACTCCACAAGCAGATAAAAGGATGCTTCCATGTGGTATCCGATTTAAGAAATAAAAAAAAACACTTTGAAGTTGTAAATTTAAAAAGGTTTACTGGTTTATAACAATCTCTGCAACAGATAGCGGACACACTTTAACACTTTAACACTTTAAATGATCATGATGGCTAGAGTGTCTCTTTAATTGTTTTGCTTGAGTAGTTGGGAAGTTTGATTACAGTGAAACAAACTTTCAAAATATGTATGAATGTTATG
This sequence comes from Leptobrachium leishanense, assembly GCA_009667805.1. NCBI lineage: Eukaryota > Metazoa > Chordata > Amphibia > Anura > Megophryidae > Leptobrachium > Leptobrachium leishanense. The sequence continues at coordinate 88,289 of RXON01003398.1, forward strand.
GTCTGTTGTTTTTCTTTGTGTCCTCTTTCATCCTTCATTATAAAGGGTATCACCTTTTTCCATCCATGGTTCATGCGCCTTGTTTCCACTATGCAGCAGCTCGTTTTATTAGGCCAGCAACAAGCCACTGCCAGCTCCTTCCCACCTGACTGTGGCATGCAATTTTTGTACGGCAAACCTTATCCCTCAGAGCCACATTGCTTAGTCATATCTTTGCACCGCATGTTCATCTAATAATATTTCATATGTGGTGTGCTACGGTTGAAGGTGTTTAGAGCACAGGCTTGATTAAAATGTTTTTAGTTTTTGTCTGGTTCTTTATGTGAGAGCATTCATCAAACATGGGAACAAAGTATCTTTTCATTACTTTTCTGTGTTTCATGCTATTTCAATAAATCTCAAAAGCAAATGTCCCTCAGCCTGTTGTTCGAGAAATATATGGGCACACGTAGATCCAGTACATTGAACATCTTTCCCCCAAGCCAAGAAGTCAGTGTATGTTGTACTTTTTCAGATTTGGAAACCTTGCCCTTAAGCCAGAAGAGTCGTCCACCTTGAGCTTCGAAGCTGATCCATCGCTCAGTCAACTTATTAGAACATTTGGCTCCGTTAAAACTATGGTGAGAAGGAAAATGTAAATGAAGCAAAACTGTAAGGAGTGTACAGTATCTGCCAAATATATATATATATATATATATATCTCCAATACATAGGGGGCTATCCTCCTAATGACTGTTGTTGTACAAAGGCAAAAAATTGCTCCTGTTGCAAACACAAACTTCAGCTATCCAGAGAGGTAAATTCAAACAATGGCAGAGGAAGGTTTCATTATTGAAACTTCACCAATTATTTGAATTTCCTTGTCTGTGTTGGCAAAGTTTATTGTGGTTGCTACAACGTATTTCATAATTTGCAACACTGCTAAACAAAGGCATTTTGGATAACCCTCATTTTTAAACTTTATATTTTTTTATCCATTCAGAATTCTGTTGAAGAGAACCCAGCTGCTGTGTCTCAAAATCGTTGGCTTCTGCACAATCGCTTTCTTCCAGCAACTGAACAGGTACATTAACTCTGTTTTCACCTGTTTGAATGGCGTCCTCATTCATTGGAATTCAACCAGCCTGCTTAACCTCCATAATCACTCTCATAAGGTTATCCTAATAATTGAAGGAAAATATTGTTTAGCTTTTTGTGGCCATGCAGGAAGTGCAGTACACTATATACTGCAGCATCCCGTAAACATTATGCTATTTGGGCAATGCCATCACTCCAGTTCTAATTTCTTGTTGATTCAATGAGAAATATGATTGCCTTTAGGCCCCCGGCACACGAGCGTATTTATGGCTCATATGTGCCCGCACTTCCCTGCGTCCGTGGGTTTTTGACAGGGAAGGCCATCCACCGGACGTGAAAAAGCCCTCCCCATCAAAAAGCTAAACGGACACTGAAAGGATACAAAGCGCGATTCTCCATAGGAGGATCGTGCTTTGTACGCTGAGCGCAGAGCGTGGAAGGAACGCCCACTTTTACGGACGTTCCTTTCTCTGCTCGTGTGCCGCCAGCCTTAGGGGACAAGAACTCTTATTTCCTGCATTATGTGTCAACAGATGTGTGACAGGTTGAATTTTCAATGGACTTTTGTATCTCTTTTTAATATGCGTAAATGCTTATTTATTGTTCCCTTCATGGTTTTGCAGAAACCTCCTCTGCCCAGACAATTTAACACTCCCCTTTCAGACTGGCTGATTGGTACAAAGAACACTGGCCTTCCTTGGAGCTCCGATTCATACATTCCAAATTCATCCCTCCAGTTTTGGCTCCTAAATGGACAAACTGCAGAGCCAGAGGTAGTGTTTACTGTTGTAGAATGAAAAAGATTTGACTAGTTTATGGAAAGGACAGATCACTATTAAGACAACAACCTTAATGCATTTTCCTCATGTTGTGACACTTCTTTTCTCTTTGAGGTGGTTTTGTAGGCATGCATGTTTTTCAATACTGTTCTACAGTTGCAAGAAAAAGTATGTGAACCCTTTGTGATTACGTGGAGTTTTGCAATTGAATAGGTCATAAAATGTGCTCTGATCTTCATCGAAGTCACAACAATTTGAAAAACAGTCTGCTTAAAATAATACAACGCAAACATATGTTTTCATGTGTTTATTGAACATAACATGTAAACATTCACAGTGCAGGGTGGAAAAAGTATGTGAACCCCTAGCCTAATGACTTCTCCAAGAGCTAATTGGAGCCAGGAGTGCGCCAACCTTGAGTCCAATCAGTGTGATATTATTGGATGTGTTGCTGAAAGCTGTCCTGCCCTTTAAAAACACACACCAGTTTTGGGTTTACTGGTTTCAAGAAGCACTGCCTGATGTGAACCATGCCTCGCAGAAAAGAGCTCTCAGAAGACCTACGATCAAGAATTGTTGACTTGCATGAAGCTGGAAAGGGTTACAAAAGTATCTCCAAAACCCTTGATGTTCATGTGTCCACGGTAAGACAGTCTACAAATGGAGAAAGTTCAGCACGGTTGCTACTCTCCCTAGGCTTGGTCGTCCTGTAAAGATGACTGCAAGAGCACAGCGCAGAATGCTTAATGAGGTAAAGAAGAATCCTAGAGTGTCCCTTCTAACAGACTTACAGAAATCTCTGGCACATGCTAACATTTTTGTTGACACATCTACAGTAAGGAAAACATTAAACAAGAATGGAGTACATGGGAGGACACCACGGAGGAAGCCATTGCTGTCCAAAAAGAATATTGCAGCACGCTTGAAGTTTGCAAAAGAGCACCTGGATGTTCCACAGCACTACTGGCAAAATATTCTGTGGACAGATGAAACCAAAATTGAGTTGTTTGGAAAAAAGACAACACTATCAGGGTTATTCAGAGAGTGTGAAAAGCAGGAGAATGAAAAATTCTAGGTCAAAATAGCCGATTTGGAAAGTGAGATGAAAGGGAGAATTTTTCTGGTTTGACTATTTTGACCTAGAATTTTTCATTCTCCAGTCTTTCTCCTGCTTTTCACGCTCTGTGAATAACCCTGTATGTGTGGAGAAAAAAAGGCACAGCACAACAACCTCAAAACCTCATCCCCACTGTAAAACATGGCGGAGGGAGCATCATGGTTTGGGGCTGCTTTGCTGCCTCAGGGCCTGGACGGATTGTTGTCATTGATGGAAAAATGAATTCCAGAGTTTATCCAGACATTTTGCAGGAAAACGTAAGACCATCTGTCCGCCAACTGAAGCTCCGCAGAGGATGGGTGATGCAACAGGACAATGACCCAAAGCATACAAGTAATTAAACAAAAGAATGGCTTCAACAAAACAAAATACGCCTTCTGGAGTGGCCCAGTCAGAATCCTGACCTCAACCCGAATGAAATGCTGTGGCATGAACTTAAGAGAGCGATTCACACCAGACATCAAGAATATTGCTACACTGAAACAGTTTTGTGAAGAGGAGTGGTCCGAAATTACTCAAGATCGTTGTGCAGGTCTGATCTGCAACTACAGGAAACATTTGGTTGAGGTTATTGCTGCCAAAGGAGGGTCAACCAGATATTAAGTCCAAGGGTTCACATACTTTTTCCACCCTGCACTGTGAATGTTTACATGTTCTGTTCAATAAAAACATAAACACATATGTTTGTGTTGTATTATTTTAAGCAGACTGTGTTTTTCAAATTGTTGTGACTTAGATGATAAGAGCACATTTTATGACCAATTCATGCAAAACTCCACGTAATCACAAAGGGTTCACATACTTTTTCTTGCAACTGTATATTGCTACAGCCAACTACTTGTGTGGGTACTTGTTTTGCTACAGACATACGAAGCTAATGTTTAGATGAACTCTACATTGTCCCATTTATAAGAAAGTTCCAGATTGTAGTTTTACTGTTGACATTTAAGGAAGATAATTCCAAGCTTGACAATTGTCTTTTCATTACTGCAATATTATACTTACGGTACCAATCTATGACATCTTAAGTGATATGGCAAATGTGTAATTTGGTATACTTCATTGCAGTTTTATAATAAAATATATTTTTTTTTTATTTTAAAGGGACACTATCACTTACATAGATTACTTGTGCATTACAAATGAAACCACCTTTATAAAACACATGCTGCTGTTTTTTCTTTGGACTAATTGCCTGTAAAAAGGAAAAATAAAATTTGGGTATTTTATCTCCGGGTTCCAGTCTCTGGATTTTTCCCATGATGCAACATTTACCAAAAGCTTTGCTTTGTGCCTCTTGTTCTTTCAGTTTGCATACATTTTGTAATTTATTTTGCTGTTATCATTGACAATAGAGTAAAATATTTTCTTAACCAAACATGCATGAGGGGAAAAAAACACATGCAGCATTAAATAAACAGTAAAGACATTTCATTTTTTTGGTGGTAGTGGCCCGTTAGTATTTTGATGTGAAAATGTAATGCACAGTCTACTAGCAATTTTATAATGTTCATTTATGGACTTTTGCAGCATTCAAGCAGACCTTTGTCTCAAACCTTTAGCCTTGACAAAGTCTGGGGTCAGATGGGAGAATTGCACAACTGGCTGCTGCAGTCCAAGCAAAAACAAGAGAATGCCGAGACCACTAGTGTAAGTGACCGTTCCTTCTCCAGCTCTGACAATTCTGTCGAGAAACTCGAAGCCGAAGATTTGAATTTGCAAGATCAAGAGGCCATGGATATGTCTAACTGGCTTCTTTCTCCTGCCAAGAAAGAGAATACAGAAGATGTCGCGGATAAGTGGAGGATGGCATTTAAACCTTTCTTCGAGCACTACGACATCAGTGACTGGCTGCCAAAAGTGGAATCTTGTGGGAATCGCTGTGGTGGCCATACAGCTTCTTTAGAGATAGAAAATCTTGGAAATCTCAAATGCCTCCACGAGCAGCTAGGTGGAAAGAAAACCTCTAGTTCTAATAATGAAATGTGGCTCATGCAACATTCGCAACCTGAACTTAGAGTGGAAAATGCCTGCAAAGCCAATGAACCCTGTACCTCCTTTTTTGAATGCGTTTGCGAAGGCAGTTGTGAGAAGGAAGCCTTGGGCAAGTGGTTATTGAAAAAAGAAGGAAAGGATAAGAATGGAATTTCTCTGAATCCTGAATACAAGATTAAAAACAGGGAACCTGAAAAACCAAGGCCTTCAATTGAGATGTGGCTTCCTCCTTGTAAAAAAAGTACAGAAGACCACTGCAACACTAAGGACCTAGAAGAATGTGATCCATGTGTAAAGAGTAAATCTATTCTCGAAACTCCACTATCAAATTGGTTTACCACAGCTAGCCATACAGAAGAAAAAGGAAACCAGGAAACTAAAGAAAGCTGTTGTAAAGTCCCCTCTCCTTTTCATGTCCCTCTGAATCCTAGTGCCTGGGTGTTGTCCTCTGCAAAGGCAGATAACCCTGAGAAGTCAGAAGAGCCTGCTGTAGAGGATAAGTGGTTACTACGCAAAAAAGCACAAGTAAGTGTCTGATAAAAACTGCTGGTTCAATGACCGTTGCTGATTAGAAAATGGGAATTTACAGGCATAGATGTTTCAGCTATTTGCTAATGTGATTTGTGAGCAGTTTAACATTGTTTTTCCTGCATATTACACTGGTTGTAAACAATAAAAAAGTCTTGGTAACAGAATGTTCATCTTTAGGTTCGTATAGTCTATCTTGGCACAGTTGGTATATTGAGAAGCACAAGCAGCCCACAGCTGCAAACTACAGATCAAAAAGTGTTCTGGCCTGTATGTGTAAATGTGTCCTAATCTAGATTTGCTTCTATAGCCTCATTCATTATCTGGTTATGCGGAGTCTGTTCTTTCAAAACCATGAGAAAAGTATGATAGAAAGCTACAGTAATGTGATGACCGATAAATGTAATGTAGCTTAGGATGTCTCCACTTGTTACTAACAGTTCTTTCCAAATGTATTTCTTTTTTCTCAGGACTATTATGGACTCCCCAGTGTATGTGACTTGTTTGCCTGTATGAAACTAGCAGCTGACAAAGAAAAGTGGTTGTATCGTCCCTTACAGGTAATGTTTTTATAGTCCATTCATATGTAAACAATGAATAGTTCCCTCTCCCCATCCGAACAAAACTGCACCACATTTCCTTTGAGACTCAACATTGTTTCACAACGGTGCCTCCTAAACATATACAGGGTTATTCAGAGAGCGTGAAAAGCAGGAGAATGACTGGAGAATGAGAAATTCTAGGTCAAAATAGCCGATTTGGAAAGTGAGATGAAAGGGAGAATTTTTCTGGTTTAGCTATTCTGACCTAGAATTTTTCATTCTCCAGTCATTCTCCTGCTTTTCACGCTCCCTGAATAACCCTGTATGTCACGTTAAACGGAGACTTCCATAACCTAAAGTTCTAATCACTTTATAAAAGGAAGGTAAAATGGATATTTGAAAAGCCTAGCACAGAAATTGGATCTGCAGGTGGTCATGCCCAAAGTGCTTAAACTGTTTCTTGGCAATTTAAAGATTGACAATTAATTGAAATATAGAACAAAGTACACGGAAGCCGGTTCAAGAAAACAAAACCTGCAAGGGCAACAGAAATTCTCAGGGCCTAGTTCACAAATATTGACATATTCCTAAAGCATAAAATAAAATAGATGCAAACCATATTACAACTTTAACAAAAAGTTAGTGATTTTAGAATTCTAATCAAAAAATAGATTAAAAATACAAACCTGATACACAAAAAGAGAATAAGAAATTAAAATAACTGGAAGGGCCTGATCTCACAAATTGCTACAATGGGTTGCTATAATCCTTCAAAGTAACAAAAGATTATTAAGGGCTCTGTATTCGAATATAGTAGATATGTAGTAGGTGCCCATTTTTAGATTACACTGCAGACCGTTTCTGTATTTCTGAGCGCGTGAACAGAATGATGACCTATCTGGTGTATATAGAAGGATCACTAGTACCACCTCACTTTTTGGTAGAGCATCAGTGGTAATAAAACAATTCGTGGATGCACCCTCATTCTCAGACAAAAATCCTTACAAGTAACAACTCTTCAAGTAAATGGGGGAATTAACTTGCTTGCACTGCAAAATACACAAGAACAAAAACCACTTCTAATTTCTGTGCCAGGGTCCGCTTTGTTGTGTAGATGTTTTGATAGGATTTTTTTTCATCTCAATGTTTAGTTCAAACATCTATTATAGTATGAAAGCTCTTCTGCCATGATACCATCTTTTGAGTAATGGAGTATTATAACCACATGCTGATGCAATTGGAGTGTAGAAACTCATGCATAAAGTGAGTTAACAGACCTGTTTGTATACAACATGGCTGCAGTCTTTAAAATAACTTTCATGATAGCAAGTTGTGTAATTGAACGCACTGCACCCCCTCTTCACTTTGGAAAGAGGAAGTTCTCTTAACATTTCCTGTTAAGACTAATTTGGGCTGTCAAAATAAGATTGTGTCATGATGGTAATTTGTTGTTTTTTTTTTCCTTTTCCTCAATGCACAAATAACATTTGCACAGAAACCTCAGTACAATAAATGCCACTAAAGTTATTACATAGATATGTCACCACAAATGGTGGTATATGTACTTGAACGATGTCTTTAACCCTTTTTTGTCAAATGTATTCATGTTTTTTTCGTAAATGGTTTTCCTAAGACAATATACTTTCATTTAAAATGAACATTAATCATATTATCACAGAACATTTTTTTCATTCTGATGGCTTTATTGAAATTTTCCTTTGCTCTCCTAGATGTGAAGCACCTTTTTATGAACCCTGAGTCACCAATCAACCTTGCTGATTACGCACACCAAGGAAACTTAATTTGCAAAGGATTCTGTTTTTCTCCATTGCTATTATTCTTGTGTCTTCTCTATTCTGCTGATCATTAACATGTACTAAAATGCCAGGTTAAAATCAACGGCATTCCTTAGACCCTTATCCACTGCTTCTTTGTATTGTCAAAACCCCATTGCACATAATGGTGTAAAAACAACTGCCTTCTATTTGACTGACCATTACAGGTACATGCTTATCAGCATCTCTGAAGTTATTTTTTTATTTGCGGTTACGACATTTCAGTCGTTCACTGTTCAAAGTGTTTGACTTTTTCTTTTTTCTGGTTTTCAAGCTTTTTGCAAAACTTCAAGCCTACCATACAGTCTGCTTACTAACAGAGGCACAGTCACGAGAATTTTGGTTTTAGGCTGGGTTCACACCTAAGCGTTTTACAGCGCGCTCCTGCGCGCTGTAAAACGCTCAAACAGTGAAATACCATTATTCCCTATGTGGGCATATCACACCTGGCCGTTTCTCAGCGCGCATGAACGCGCTGATAAACGCCCTACGTCCAAAGAAGTGCGGGAGCTTCTTTGGGGCAGTTATCAGCGCGTTCGCGGCCATATCATAGCCGCGAACGCGCTGCAACGCACGTTCGCGCGTTTTTTTGTATGCGCGAACGCGCGTAAAAAAATGCGCGCATTGCGCTACGCCGTGGTGTGATCCCAGCCTTAAGGCTTGAACCAGTGTTTTGCCATTTGCATTATGTTTTTGAAGTAAATTGAATGCGAGTGATTGCTAATTGAATGACTAGATTGTCAGTAAAATCTCAATGGTGAAACACAATTATTATATATATATATATATAATATTATTTTTTATTTTTTTTGCAAAAGCACAGTGACTTCAAAGTGAAATCAAAATTACTTTTAGTTAGGTGGGAAACATAAACACTCTGCAAATTTGCTCTTTTTTTAATAAAATGGGTTGCAGGATATTCCCAACCAAAATTAAAGTCTTTTAATCCTGCATTTGCTGCAGTGAAGGAGCTGTTGTAGTTTGGTCCAGATGCGGCTCAGAAGTAGATTTTACAGTTCTTATAGGAGTAAACAAGTTCTAGTTTGGTCAAATAGGTTTTGACTGCCTTTTGGAGTTTGTGCTTATAGAAGCTTAACATCCTTTTACTTACGTGACAGTACAGCTAATGTGCCAGGGTTCTCAGAAGAAAATAAAAACTATCAGGGTTATTCAGAGAGCGTGAAAAGCAGGAGAATGACTGGAGAATGAAAAATTCTAGGTCAAAATAGCCGATTTGGAAAGTGAGATGAAAGGGAGAATTTTTCTGGTTTGGCTATTTTGACCTAGAATTTCTCATTCTCCAGTCATTCTCCTGCTTTTCACACTCTCTGAATAACCATGTATATCTTCCCTTTTGGTATGGAGCAGTGTTTCCCAACTCTAGCCTACGGTACACCTAACGGGTCAGATTTTTTTAGGATTACCTTGGGAAATTGCAGACTAAATACTGCAATCACTGTGCAGCAAATCCTATCACCTGTGTTGTTCCTTCAGATATCTAGCAAACCTAGCTTGTTAGTTGTATTTGAGGACCGGGTTGGGAACCTAGAATATGCTAAAGTTTTGAAAGAATGCAGAAATTAAAGAAATTTATATTTCTGCCTTTCACATGGCTAGGCTATTGATACAGTGTATCTTCCTCTAATTGAAAGGAGAGGGCTTTCATGCCTGCGACTTGTGTTACTGAACTGGCGACTCATAGTGCAACATGATATCGACAGCTGTAACTACTTGCCTGTTGTAGAGCTGCATCGGCATTAGTGTGCAAAAAAAAACCCCAACATTATTTTCTAAGAGGGTTACTTACCCCCTGTAACATAGCCAATCATTATGCATATAGATTGTGTGCCAGCAGTGGGATGTGATCGCCTTGAGCCACGATTGACTGTATGTTGATCTGTGGCTATCCATTTTATAGGGGTTAAACCTACTTATCCATTGGAAATTCAAGTCAAAGTTTTATGTCCCACTTTTATGTCTAAAATAACTTTTTGAGGATCATTGTGCCAAATTTATTCAAAATGTAGGCAAGTATAACAAAACATTTTCACGAGGGTGTCCTATTTAAAACCCCTTGACTAACCGACCTTCACAATACTGGAAGAATGCCAAGAGTCTACTTTATATTTGTTACATGCAAGGATGGGTACAGAAGTTTTGACTTATTTTTTCTCTTTTATTGCACAGAAAAAACTGGGAAGAAGGCAATGTTATTCATAATATATTTTAATTGCGGGGTAAATTCCAAGGATACTTGCCCATACAAGATTTTAATTTTTCCCATAGTTTTTTGGAACGAATACGATATTTAATCTCTTATGTTTATTGGGCTCCACTGCATTTTCAATATTTCTAATTTGCAAAGTTTTGTGTCTAAGTGCAAGATTCTAAGCCATGTCAATTGATTATTCTGAATATTCTAGTTATTCTTAATTTACCTTCTTATATAATTTTTTTCCTCATTAAAGAATTACAGCAATACATGAAACTAGTTTATTTTATTGTAGCAGAGGATCTGCAATAAGACCTAAAAGCATAGATTTGTGTTTTGGAGCTTCTTTGAGAGAATGCGATGAGTGCATGTTGTTTGTAGTGATGTTGTCACCTCTTATTTTAATGACTGAGCTTGTGATTAAACCAGTCTTGTATTTATATCTTGCTCTTGTTCAAACAGCAAAAAGGGCCTCTTGTTGAAAACAAAATAAAGTGTGGCTGGATTAGAACTTGATGGACTTTTTTTTTTTTTTAATGTATTGGTTCTGGTCCAAGTCTGCCTTAATCCCATTTTTGCATCCTATAACGAGAGGGGTTATTCAGTAAAGGGCGAACTTGCCACCGCGTTGCACCGAACAGTGAATTTCACTATATGGTGCAATTTCCTAGCAGTTTGTATAATCACTAAGCTGTCAATTTGCCAAATCCTGACGAATTGACAGGGAAATACGGTGCAGCTCACCACAGATCGCAATCTTTGGCAGCAGTGAAATTGTCCCATAGAGAAAAAATGGTTAATCTATTCAGAGAACACCACACTGCACCAAAGTGTCAGTGACATGCCTTTTCTTTCGGTGATTTAGTTTGACAGGTTTAAACAGGCGAAACCCATAGGATTCAATGTTAAAAAAAATTATAGGGAATTCTTTTCATTTCCCGCAAAAAGCCCTTTTATATTGTTTAAATAAAATTTGATTCCCAATTTTTGTATTTAAAAGCCTTTTTTATTCGACAATACAACAAAGATGGCAGAAAATACAAAACTAGGAGCATCCATCCCCCTCCTTGCTGAAAGTGTACAAACAGAAGGAAGGTAAACAAATTTGGTATAACATATGGTAGAAGCGTTCAGCAGGCATCAGAAACATTTATAAAAAACTGAGCGTTGTGGAAGTTCGGGAGAGTGGCAATAAGGGAGCACTTAACAAGGAGGGTTGCAAGTACCAACATGTATATTCAAAGTCAGCCCGAACCTTAGAGTGTACATTTTCTGGTAAATAAAGCATGAACACTTGCCTTTTTGAACCTGACTTCTTTAGAGTGGTCTCTGCCCAATCGTATTGGAAAATGGCATAAAAGTGAGGAGAATAGAATCTGGGGGTGAAATCCACTGACCCAAAATGGCCTTCTTAGCTGCTGCCGAGAGTATTCCCAAAAGGCTGTCCTGAGCCCCAGACAATGGTCGGGTGCCCTGATCGGAGAGAATATTAACCCCTTAGTGACCGCAGACGTACCATGTACGTCACTGCTACAGGTCTCCTTTAGACCCGCGGACGTACATGGTACGTCCGGTCATTTGAGCGCTGGAAGCAATCGGTATCCCTTCCAGCTGCTCAAACCCCATTTGCAGGATGCCTGGATGTCCAGGCATCCGTGCAATGGTGGTCCGTAGTGCTGGGGCCCCTTGTGATCGCTCGCCAGGAGCGATCAACTTCAGGTTGCACTGGAAAGGTGCCCCACACTGTCAGTGCGCTGGAAGCGATACTTTGTTTTACCAGCTGATGAAGTTGGTTCACCGACGAAACGCGGCCTGGATACATTTTATATTTTATTGACTTCCCTGGTGGTATTCCCGAGTGTTGGATGCATACTCCCCTCCTCCTGCGCTCCCTGGTGGTCCCCCGCAGTGTGATCACGGCGAGTTGCTTCCTGGTAAGGCTCCCTGTGAGTCACATGATGCAGGGGTGCGGGACCAGGCAGCAAACTTACTTTTTTTTTTTATAATACACTGTATTCCAATGTACAATGTTTATGAACGGCCACTAGGTGGCACTACAGGATAAGAAACAGACCATACATAGTCTCACACTTGTTTTCAGACAGATTTCAGGTATTTTTTATTTTATTGAATATCATTTATTTGCATTATTTTTGGGATAATTAAATTATGTCGTGTTTCAAACTTTATCAGACTGTGGATTTACTATTTTATTTTTTTTTTAATTTAATTTATTTATAAAGGATTTCACCAGTGAGGACTCTTGCTTGCACGGATTTCAGTGCGTGATTCCTAATTATTACAGGATAACTATGTACAAACACTTTTCCTTTTAGAAAAAAAAATTGAGACGCTTTTAGACAAAAAATTAGACCGCGAGGAAGGTTAAAGTGCTTGATTTTTACCCTGCTGTTTCCTGCTTCTCGTATGGGAGAGATTTCGTGGGGAAACCACCAGCACTGGTACTTAGCGACGTTTCACTGGTATTGGGTGGGGATTGTTTGGTGAAGCGCTCCACTGAAAATTTCTTCTTGGTAACTATTTGAAATACCCTAGAGTGTGTACTTTCTAGAAATATATGGTTTGATGGGAGTAAATTACTTTGGCCGGCTTCAAAAATGTCTCAAAGGACATGGGTGCATGATGACCAAATGTGAAAATTCCAAGTTGGAATAACTGAAATGCGCACCGCCCCCAAATAACCCAACATACCTATACATGGGTGGTATCCCTTTACTCAGAAGATGTTGCTGAACACATTTTGGAGTGTGTTTTGTCAGTAACCCTTAACATTCTCAGTACATGTATTCTTAAATAAAGCGGAAAAAAACTATTTTGGGTGTTTTTTTTGGGGGGGTTTGACCAACTTTGGTATAGATTTGTGGTAAAATGGTTTCATGGAGTCAAAATATCAAGTTTAATACCTTGGTTGTGTACTTTAAAAAAAAATGTAATATGTGGAGGGCTATTCAGGTATCTAATTTTGAAAATAAATCCTTTGGAAATGGCAAAGTGATACTTGCACTTATTGTCATATAAGATGGGGAGTGGAAGCAAACAATATGTAAACATTGGGAATGGCTAAATTTTGGAAACGAAGCTAAGAGATTTTGGGGGCAAAGTTCAAAAATGTTTTTTTTTGTCATTTCATTTCTTTTATAGTAAATTATATGAAATGATTAAAAAAAATGCTATCTTTAGAAACTCCATTTAATGACGAGGAAAAACCGTATATAATATGTGTGGCTACAGTAAACGAGGTAAGAGGGAAAAATTTGACAAACAGCAGCAAGCACTTAGTGACCAGGTGTTTTTCCGAAAGTCTAAGAGGTTAAATAATGCCCAATCCAGGATGGTGGTCACTTGCAGTTTTAGAATGTGGGGACCAAATCTCTGTATTCTATCCTTGAATAGGATAATAAAAGGGAGGACCACAAGAAATGAAAAAGATCAGTTCCTTCATGTGGACATTTTAGACACTGGCCAGAACTAAATTATTGAATTTAGCTAAGTTATGAAGATGTTAGAATTTTAATAAAGGACTCCGAGGCGAGTATTGCAGTCTCTTTTCTTGCTTTTAATAATAGACGCAAGTGAAATGTCGAAAAAAAAATACAACAGACATAAACTGAAACATTTTTCTAACAGTGGTATCTTCTAACCCCCCCCCCTTTCCCAGAGGTATAGTCAATAGTTCCTTCAGTCCCATATATAGGACTGTCTTCCCGCCTTTTCTCCCTCTTTCTTGCCAACGAACTGGAACCCAACGAAGAATATGAAACAGAATGCGATCCAGCCATCTCTTGAATCAAACCAAGACATCCAGAGGAAGAGACAGGAACACATGTCACTGGGCTGAAACCAAAGCAGAGGGTGAGATGCCGGTGCATGAAGTATAGCATGCATACAAACAACCCTGGAGTCAACCCGGGGAGGGCAGGGTGGGCAATACTCGACTCTATTAAAATTCTAACTTATCTTCATAACGTATTAAAATTATTGAATTTAGCTAAAAGGACTCAGAGGCTCCTATTGCACGTTCAAAGCTTGTCCATGAGAGCGGACGACCAATGAACGATCGGTTTGAAGTAAAAGGTCCGAAAAGTGGTCTCGCGAGACCAATCTGCGGATCTGAGCAGATCCTCCAAACGACAGCCCGACCTCACAGCCGACGAAGCTGACGCACTGCGCATGGAATGAGCCCCGACTATCGACACGTCCACCTCAGCCAAAGTCGTGGAACCGACCGCGTTATGGGGGGGACCTGAAAGAAATAGACGGAGACATCTCGTCACCGCGCAGCGAAACTGTACGCGCCTCGTAGATCTGTAGACATTGCACTGGGCAAAGAGCAGGCTGAGAAGGGAACACTGGGTAAAAAACAGATGTAAGCGACATCTTCGTTCGAGACACATCGAAGCGCACCCCTTCAGGGACAAATGATCGAACCTGGAAATCTAGAGCCCTGACATCCCCTACCCTTTTACATGAGACGAGGCAGAGGAAAGCTACCAATTTTGCTGACAACTGTTTGAGGGACAAATTCTCATTAGAAGGCCATGAAACCAGAAAACTTAACAGGATGGCAACATCCCATGTCTCCGAATACTTAGGGAGCGGAGGACGTGAAAGTCGGATGCCCCTCAGTAAACGACAGACTAAGGGATGTTTACCCACCGGAATCCCTTGGAAACCAATATGATAAGCCGATAAAGCGGAGCGGAACACATTAATGGTTCTATAAGCTCTACCACGATCGAAACATTCCGATAGAAAATTAATTATAGTATTCAGAGGGGCTTGAAAGGGATCCAGATCCCGTGTACCACACCAACGTGACCACTGGGCCCAGGCCGAGTCGTAACCGGACAAAGTGCCTGGAGCCCATGCCGCCCGAAGGAGGACACCAGCCCGGACCAAAATGCCTCCGGCTGCCCCTGACGTCCCGAAACCAGGGAGGCCAAGAGCGGGCAGGTGCCTTGTGCCAACAATGGGTGAGGACGACCTCGTATGTTCACTAACAAATCCGGGAGATCCGGAAGTAACCGCGGGACATCTGCCAGCAATTCCAAGAACAGGGGAAACCACGGCTGGTTGGGCCATAATGGTGCCACGAGAACCAGCTCTGCCTCCTGAACCCGAACCTGGCGTAACGTCCGCAACACCAACTGAAACAGGGGAAACGCATAAGGACCAATTCTGCAGAAACGCATCCGTGGCGAGAGCCATGGGATCCGGACGCCAACTGTAAAAGTTGGGTGGCTGGCTGGTTAGGCGAGATGCAAACAGGTCGATCTGGGGGGGACCCCAAAGGTCTGCAATGATCCAAAAGATCGACGATTGCAAATGCCAATCTCCTGAGTCCTCCGTGTGCCTCGCGCTCCAATCTGCAAGGAGATTCGAGACACCCGGAATGAACTGTGCCTGAACTGATAACTCGTGTAGAAAACACCAATCCCATAGACGGGTCGCCATTGCCGTCAGGAGAGCGGATCTGGGACCCCCTAGAGAATTGATATAACGGACGGCAAAAATTGTCCATGCGGAGAAGCACCGATGAACAAGTTTCCCCTTTGAGGAAACTCTGAATAGCGAATAATCCTGCTAATAGCTCTAGTCCGTTGATGTGAATGAGAGCCTCTTGCTCGGGCCAGGGGCCACCTGTCATCATATCTCCGCAACCCGTCAGACACGCATCTGAATCTATCACCATCGTAGGAGGAGGCGCCACTATAGGTCTGCCGTTGCAGAATCGGAGCTTCGCAATCCACCATCGGCGATCCTGACATGCCCCTATCGATAGTCACATGATCTGCATAATCGAGCCCCCTGCCTTAGGAAATGGGCCATCAGGCGTTGGAGGGCCCGATAATGTAGTGGAGCAGGGTGAATAGCCAGCCTCGTGGCTGCCAGTACCCTGATTACACGGGATAAATCCCTCAACGTTGGTGATACACTGGACAGAAGAGCCTGAACCTCTTTCAGGATGGACTTGCATTTCTGATTCGGAAGGAACAAGGTCATTAATTCTGGGCAAAGTATAAAACCCAGGAATTCCAGAGAACGCACTGAACGAAGGATGGATTTTTCCAAATTTACTAGGAAACCTAGACCCTGAAGTAAGAGTATCGTCTGATTGATGTGATTCTTCAGAAGCGACTCTGACTCCACCATCAACAGGATGTCGTCCAGATATATAATCATAGGCACACCCTGTGACCGAAGACTACTGAAAACCGGCTTCAACAGCTTGGTGAAGCACCAAGGCGCTGAAGAGAGGCCGAATGGTAGGGAACGAAAGCGCCATGTTATTGAGTTCCAACGGAAGCAGAGGAACCCCCTGGACTCCTCTGCTATTGGAACCGTCAAATAGGCGTCTTTCAAATCTATTTTCGCCAACCAGTCTTCTGGTCTGAGCACATCTTTCAGGAGATGTAAACCCTCCTTCTGAAAATGATTGTACTTTATATGTAAATTTAAACTTTTCAAATTGAGGACCTGGCGTCTCCCTTCTTGGGAACTAGGAAGAGGTTGCCCATGAACTTCATGTCCCTTGGAGGAGCCTGTACTATGGCTTCCTTCCTCTACAGATCTGTTATCTCCTCTTCCACCAACGCTGCATCCTCCGCTGAAAATACCAGTGGTGGAGGAAGAGATATAAGAAAACCATCGCGTGTAGCACCCACAAATCCGAAGTGATTTCGCGCCACTGAGGAAGACAAGCAGACAATCGACCCCCACCGGGATTGATGTATGAGGAATAACAAGATCCCGTACCTGGAGCTCTGAAATACCGGAATCCTCGACCTCCACGGTAACTTCTATATCCCCTGTTACGCCAGGGACGTGCTCTAGTCGGGTAGAATTGAGCCACTCTTGTTTCCGATTGGGAAGCATCATAGGAAACGGAGCCTGCAAACTGGCGGGATAAACCTGCTCGTGTACGGCCGGCAGCGCGACCCCTGACCCTGCCAGCCCTCGCAAAAACTCTGGTGGTAAACACTTTTTTGATTGACGACGTGACTTTCTCCATAGTCGTGAACGCTCCCGAATATTCGGACATATCTCTAAGAAATCCTTTTTCGAATAAGGAACCTTGGGCCTTGGCCCCCAATTCATTGTCTGCTACCCCAGTGAGTTGTGTATCCATCTTTAATAAAATACATTTCCTCCGCTCGGAGGCTAAAGCTGTGTTATTGTTTCCTAAAAAGCTAAGGGCCCTTTGAGCCCAGTTAGAAATGTCGTAGGGATCTAAAGTTGCGTCAACTAGCTTAGCACTGCTACATCTAATAACGTAACTAACGGACCCGTAGTGTCCAATAATTTATCTTGGCATGTCCTAAAAGCCAAGTCAATACCCCGTTTTTGGGACCATCCCTTATTTTCTACAAATTTTAATAAATTTGGGATCAACTTCGGGTGTAATGCATGTTTTCCCCACCGTAGAGGGTCGGGGGCACTCAGACTTCATTTTATTTCTAGTGGCTTTATCTAGAGCTGTGCGCACTCTAGCATCCACCCACGCTTCCACGTGAGGAATAGGCGTCCACTCGGACGATCTGGGATGGAATAAATCCTCAGGTGAAAACATAGGATTACCTAATGGATCGTAAATAGTACCAGAAGGGTCTGATTTGGGAATTGCAACAGTTTCATTAAAGTCCTCATCTGAGGCATATACGTCAATAGCATCATCTCTCTGATCCTCCTCATCTGAGGGAATATTATGAGCACTGGAAGAGCTTGGACGAGCAACGGCTCTAGAGGGATCAGAGGACTTAGCCCTTTTAGGGGGTTCACTCTCAATATGATGCGTCTTTTTGGTGCCCTGACAGTCCCGGGCAGTGTTGCGGGGATGCCAGCCCCTCCAGCCCTGCGCTTTTTAGAATCAGTGGGCTGTTTCCCCATGGCGGTGACCAAGGGAGGATTGACGGGCGTCACAGTAGTGAGGGATGTGCCCGAATCATCACCCGGTTTTCCCGGGACGGAGCTATGTTTAACCTTCA
The DNA here is from genome assembly GCA_009667805.1 of Leptobrachium leishanense. Taxonomy (NCBI): domain Eukaryota; kingdom Metazoa; phylum Chordata; class Amphibia; order Anura; family Megophryidae; genus Leptobrachium; species Leptobrachium leishanense. The sequence continues at coordinate 106,380 of RXON01003398.1, forward strand.
CTAAAGCATCTTTTATAGATTTGGCAAAGAAATCGGATAAGGCAGAAACCGCTTTAATTACAGCAGATTCAATCGATCTTTGTATCTGAGGTTCAAGGGATCTGGGGGCAGCCAGGGAATCAGGGCCAGTAATAACAGAATCTGGAGGGGTAGTGTCCTCCTTTTTATACATATCTGCCATGTGTATGGAGCTATCTTCCGATTTGGAATCCCTTGCTGGCGAGAAGCTCTTTGAATCCGCACACTGTTCGCGTGGCATGTCTGAGGCAGTGTGAGAGCTCGTGAGAAGGCGGGTGAAAGCGTGCGGAGGGCTCACGCATGCGCCCCGCCCTCCGAAATGGCCGCAGCCACTCTGAGTGCAAAAAATCACCTCACGCTTTAAAGTAAATGCCACCTAAGAGGCATTAGCGGCCCGCCCATCACCGCGAGCCAACAGCCAAACCCCCGCGCACCACTCCGAACGCCTTGGTTAAAGCCAGGCGAACGGAAAATGAACAAAGACCGATTTACAATAAATAAAGCTCAGTAATAAATTGAATACTTATCTTTCCTAGTCGCAAGAATAGAGGGAGAAAAGGCGGGAAGACAGTCCTATATATGGGCTTGAAGGAACTATGGGCTATACCTCTGGGAAAGGGGGGTTAGAAGATACCACTGTTAGAAAAATGTTTCAGTTTATGTCTGTTGTATTGTTTTCGACATTTCACTTGCAGTCTCTTTTCTTGCTTTTCATAATAGTTGCAATAGGAGCCTCTGAGTCCTTGTATTAAAATTGGAGAGATCAGGGCTAATCTGGCCGGGGCTATTTACGCCCCATGCAATAGCTCGAAAAACATTTCTCCATACTGACCAGAAGGTAGTTGCTTGCGTGATTTAATCGTGGCTGCAATTAGGGTGAAGGGTGATTTGGTGAGGGAGATGTATACACCAACCGGCTAAGCCGGTGGTTGTGGATGACCAGTCATATTTGGGTCTAATATGGGACTGGAAAGCTGCGGTGGATGGGCAAACGTGTATCAGCTTAGATAACCGAAGAGCGGTTCCATATGGCGCAAAGGTAAAATGACAATCAACATATATAAATGTGATACAGAGAAAGTGTCGCATGCAACAAAGGTAAAGGTTACGATTGTTTAGTACACAGTCCTTAATAGTATTCGTGTGTCAGGGAGTAAATATTCAATGTCCTGGTGTGCATGCACCAAGTGAAGAAACAAAGTCTTTCAACTAAATATACTTAAAAAAAATTAAGGATTTTTGGTCAGTTCCTAGTTCTCGGGTCTGTTCCTTTTTTGTACCTCGGGAAGGCAGAGAGAGAAACAGCAATGGTGCAGAATCAAGGTATATAAGAAAATTATGTTTTTAAGGAAAACACTGTCAGGTCCTGGTGGCCCTGACCCTCTGTGTCCCCCCTTGGGATGTACAAATGCAAAATCTAAAACCTCAACTATTACAGAGTGCTTCACATATTTTTAAGTGACTAATACAGATGGAAAATTGGAGAACTAGTAATACATATAATTACAACTGCATGTGGAGGAGGGGGGGGGAAGCCTGGAATGCAGGCACTAGAGAAACTAAACTGCTGTCTTTATTGTGCCCAGTGGGCAGGATGTGCTGTTTACACGACTAAGGGGTTTAGAATAGTTAATGTCAGTTACAGATATTCGGTAGAGCTAAATGGAAACTATAAGTGACAATTTTAGTTAATGCAATGGCTAGTGAAATGTGCCAGATAAAAAGGCATGAGGCTAAAATAGATAATTCTAATTTATATAAAATATAGGGGGGGGGTATGGACAGAGAGGCAAATGTTAGAATTAGGAAGAAGAAACAAACACGGAAGAAAGGAGGAATCTTCAACTTGACCAATAAGACCCTTACACAGATGCAGTTGAATGTACTGAAGGAAGGGATGAAATTTGCCCCTACACAAAAATGGGATCATTTTGGTATGTATAGATATACAAAGGTTTAAGAAAAGATTGTCTGAAGAAATACTTTAGTCAGTTCTTTCTATAGGATTCTTTATAATTAAAGGTTAACACAAACACCGAATTAAAAGAATCCAATTTCTTTCCCAAAACCATGATATCACGGGAAATGACCACTTTTGAGCAGATGCTACTATCCGACCTGAAAAATAGGTTATCCTTTTTAGAAACTGGTTCCATAACAGGAAGCAAGAGAGAGAGAGGCTCTAAGGCAATAGAAAGAGGATGATGAAATTGTAATAAAACCAGCAGATAAAGGCGGTGGAGTCGTAATAATGACTAAAGAATATTACCACCAAAAAGCTACTAGGCTGCTGAGTGATGTGGAAACCTATAAAATTTTAAGAGCAGACCCTACGAAGGAAATAAGTACAAAATTTACAGATTATTTGGACCAGGGATACGCGATGGGTATCCTGAATAACAAGGAGTATAAGTACATCAAGACTGTGCATCCAAGAAGACCCATATTTTACTTCTTGCTGAAGATGCACAAAAATCAGGAACAACCACCAGGAAGGCCAATCATGTCAGGCCTGGGATCAATATCCAGTAGAACTTCTGAATACCTGGACCGCCAGTTCCAACCATATGTAGTAAATTAGAAATTGTCTGTAGTCCATCAAACCTGGGCACAAACCCCACATGTCCCTTTGTCCGTGTGAGAGACACATGACATACTCCACAGCTTTGTAATAAGTTTCGGCCTCGTCTCATGTCGTGTAGTGGGGGGGTCAAAAAGCGTCTCAGGCACCACCGGTGTCATCCCCATCGACTATCCGCACTAAAGCATTCCAGCTGCCCAGAACTTTAACAGGCCGTGAGGGCCAATATGACCTCTCAGCCCTTCTCTCACTGCGGCGGTAGAGTATAGCTCAACAAGCCAGCTTTTAAAGCAGGGGGACGGCCAACGTGGCTCGGTTGGGTCAGTACAAAGACCTGTGGGGTGTGACAAACCCATCCGGTGCCTCCGTCGTGAATCTCGGGGAGCATTTGTTAAGTCACCTACATGAGGAGGGGCACAGAGCCTCTGCAGCTCCTATAGGTCGGAGTCCATACGGAGGGGTCTCCTCTTTATTATGGCTGACTGCTCAATGTGGATTCAAAAAAGCATAAGCGGTAGGTTCCCGTGCGTCCTCCCATAAAAAGTATCCGCCCTCAGAGTTGCCAATTTGGAAATTCAGTGTGCTCATGTACAATTAATCACCAAGGGTCGTGGCTTGGGCACCAACGAGCATGGCCGCTTGATTCCTGGGCTGCGCACGGACTCCGGCTATAATCGGCTCCGCAGCTCTCCCTGCCCGGCGATGGGGAAGGTCACTAAGACCCCCGGCACCCTGAAGACCCAGGGCACTGACAGGGTTACCGATACCTCATCCCTGCGACGTTTCCTGCTCGCACCACATGACTCTCCGGCTGCACCGCCTGAGAAAATGGCGGATGACACGAGGCTGCCCCTGGAACAAGTCCCCGGCTCTTCCCCGCTGCCGATTGCGGACCCCACAGAGACCCCGGACACTGCGGACTGGCTCTCCCTCCTGCGGAATCTTCCCACCAGGTCAGACCTTAAGGAGGCAAACGCTGCATTACATACCTCCATAATGGCGGAGTTGCAACATGTCCGCCAGGATATCCAGGGCCTAGCACACCGGGTGGACATTTTGGAACAAGGGGCAGACGCTGTGCAGATAGTGCAGGAGGACGCAACAACAACGCTACAGCTTAGGTCCTCGCAATTGTGTAACATGGCCTTGCATTTAGCAGATCTAGATAATAGAGGGCGCCGAAGTAATCTACGACTGAGGGGCTTGCCTGAAACAGAAACATCCCCGGCTCAACTCGCAGGTATGCTGACAGCCATCTTTAATGCCCTACTTGAACGGCCTGAGACCACAGCGGTGGATTTGGTACGGGCACACAGAGCCCTCAGGCCAAAGGGTCCCACGGGGAGCGCGCCACGGGACATGGTATGCTGCCTCTATGACTTTGGACTTAAAGAGGACATCCTGCGTAAAGCAAGAGAGTCTACGCACTTTTCGTACGAAGGGACGGATCTTCAACTATTCCCCGATTTGTCTCCAGCCACGCTGGCATACCGCCGAGCCCTGAAACCCCTCACCACCTTGCTGCGTGATCAGAAGATTCGCTACCGTTGGCATGTCCCCACAGGCCTAGCCGTTATCTCTGACCACGGTCCCTACATAGTACATTCACCGGAGGATGTGGCCCTCCTGTCGAAGGAACTCCAGTTACCTCCACTTCAATTCCCGTGGCCGGACCCACTAGCTCTCTACACTCAGGCGGCCAGAGGCTCCCCTCTCGCCCCCCTGCCGCCACGACCAGATCGCAACAAAGGACGCATGGGCAGGCGCACGGGCACTCAGAAGTAAGAAGCCGCACTGACTCGGCTCCACCGCTTTTCTCCATTTATGGCCTGAACTGCCTGTCCGTCTTCCTGACAGGTCTGGACGGACCACCTTCCTCTAACTACATGTTCCTGATTTTTTGCTGTTTTATTTTCCTCCTTGACTCCACGGCTGGACACTTTGTTATCCGAGTCGCCGCACTGACTCGGCTCTACTGCCTCCCTCCGTCGACGGCCTGCACTGCTTGTCCGGCTTACCAACGGGTCTGGACGGGCCACCTTCCTCTAATGACATGTTCCTGATTTTTCGCTGTTTTATTTTACTCCTTGACTCCACGGCAGGACACTTTGATATCTGAGACGCCGCACTGACTCGGCTCCACCGCCTTCCTCCGTCAAAGGCCTGAACTGCCTGTCCGGCGTACTGACAGGTCTGGACAGGCCACCCTCCTCTAACTACATGTTCCTGATTTTTCGCTGTTTTATTTCACTTCTTGACTTCACGGCAGGACACTTTGATATCTGACTCTCATTGATAAACTGGAAGACACCATCTGGCGCCCCCGAGAGACCAGCCTTTAGTACCCGCACCTGGAGCGCCCTGATGACCACATGAGATTGCGGCTGGGTACACCGGTGGCCAGTGGGTCACCCGAACCCTCACGGGGCTCATGCAGGGCCCTCGCCGCTAGAGAAACATACAGAGACTACCGCGGATGTTGAGTCATATCTTTCTCGGGGTCTGAGCACTTCCTCTGGTTCCGGTCAGGTTTGTTTTTTCCTGCCTCGGCGGGCCTTGTATTTGACCTATATGTTATGCCGTGTTAATGTTTTACCGCTGCTTCTTGAGTCCCCGCGCTCTCAGGAGTCTGGTTTCTTTTTCACTTCATTTGTGTAACTAGCCAGGCTCACCTGGGGCCCATCCACGTTCCCCAACGAGGTAGGTGACTTCCAGGAGTGTGACCGACCTCAGGTGCTTTCGCCAGGGTCGTTGCCACACCCGTCACCCCTGCCTCTTTTGTAATTTTTGTACATAGTTCCTCCCCTCCCCTTATTTTTTCCCACCCCCCCCTTTTTTTTTTTCTTTTTCTTTTTGGATCGTGAACCAGATGATGTCTTCTATAACGGACACTTCCCTGGTCCCCGCGGACCTACACGTTGTCTCCATAAATGCTAATGGGCTTAATGTCCCTGAGAAGCGCTCACAGGCCATGCGTGACTTTCGCTCTCAGAAGGCCTCGGTGGTCTTTATCCAAGAAACCCATTTCCAAACCGGTAAAGCTTCTACCCTCACGAACTCTCACTTTCCCTTAGGGTTCTTTAGCCATAATGTGGACGCCAGGTCTAAGGGGACTGCCATTCTATTTCACAGACGGGTACCATTTCAATTAATTGATTCAGTGACTGACGAGGGGGGACGTTATGTCTTCGTGAAGGGCCACATCCTTGACCAAGTTTACACCTTCGCCACATGCTACGCGCCGAATAAAGCACAACACCGGTTTCTGTCATCCACATTACGGGCTTTGGATAACTTCTCGGAGGGTCTGGTAGTGCTGGGAGGTGACCTGAACGTGCCATTGGAGCCTTCATGGGACACCTCTGCAGGCCATTCCTCCGTCCCACCACACATTCTACGCTCATGCCGTCACTCTCTTCACACATCCAGACTTGTAGATTGCTGGCGCGCTTTGCACCCAACTGATAAGGATTTCAAATTTTTCGCTCCCCCGTCCCAGACATACTCTAGAATTGACTATATATTTGTCTCGCATTATCACCTTTCTACATTGCGCCGGGCGTCCATAGGCATGGCGACCTGGTCTGACCATGCACCGACTTCACTCACTATTAGCTCTCCCTTATACCGCCCGACGATCTCCAACTGGCGTCTCAATGACTCACTCCTCTCCCACCCGCTGGTGGAGGAGGAGGAGGGCAGGCAAGTTCTTACTAACTATTTTGAGGAGAATGCAGGGGGGACGTCTCTTCCCCTATAGTCTGGGAGGCACACAAATGTGTAATCGGGATTTTTCATTCGTAAAGGGGTTGAAAGGGCTAAGCTGTGTTCTGCCCAGATGCGCAATCTCCACCTGCAAATAGCACAAACCTCCTCTGCACATATACGGGATAACGACCCATCTAGCCTGGCGCGTTTGACCGACCTACGTAAATCTCTGGCGTCACTTCTGTCCTCCTCTTACCACGGGCTTATCTCAGATCTAAAGCCTTTTTTCACCTCCACGGGGACAAGAGTGGGAAACTGCTGGCACACATGCTGGCCAAAAGGCGCTCCACTACTTATGTCGCTAGGCTACGAGATGCTAGAGGCACGCTGCAACACCTCCCTACGACACTATTACGAATCATCCATGACTATTATGCCTCTCTGTATGACTTGGGAGGAGAAGTCTGTCCCCAGGTCTTGGAAGGTAAACGCTCTGCCATCTTAGCCTACCTCTCTAAGCACTCCACCAGGCTCGTCTCAGAGCAAACAGCGGACCTTCTTGACAATCCGTTAATGGCCGAGGAATTGGCCCAGGCCCTTAAATCCTCTAAATCAGGCAAAAGCCCGGGACCAGATGGCCTCCCCGTCCGGTATTATAAAAGGTTTGCCCCCAGCTATCACCTCATCTATTACTAGCTTTAAATGAACTGACCACAGGTATCCCGTTACCAACACAGACCTTGGGGGCTAATATCACCCTTTTACCGAAAGAGGGTAAAGACCTAGACTGTTGTGCCAGCTACAGGCCTATCTCGCTGCTGAACTGCGACTTGAAGCTGTTTGCCAAGGTCCTGGCAGAGCGACTTAAGCCTTTTCTACCTGATCTGGTGCATGCGGACCAAGTGGGGTTTGTCTCGGGCCGTGAGGCTAGGGACAACACCATGCGCACACTCCAGCTCATGCACTACGCCCGCCGCTCCTCCCAGGATCTGGCTCTCCTATCCACAGACGCGGAGAAAGCCTTCGACAGGGTGGACTGGGATTTTATCTCCTTGGCGCTCACACATGCGGGCCTTGGCCCGAATCTCTGCACCTGGATTGGGGCTCTTTATGGGGACACGACTGCTTGAGTCTGCGTAAATGGCGCTTTCACAGCTCCATTCGCTATCCGAAACGGTACCCGCAACGGGTGCCCACTCTCCCCCCTACTGTTTGTATTAACTTTAGAACCCTTCCTGACTGCTATCAGAACAGACCCTAATATAACTGGGGTTGAGGTTGGCCCCCGCCAACATAAGGTTGCGGCATACGCCGACGATTTACTATTCTATGTCACACGACCAGAGATTTCACTACCCGGAATCATGGCCGCCTTTGAGGTATACGGTCAACTATCTAACCTGCGCATTAATTTCTCTAAATCTCACATCATGAATGTCACGGTCCCGGACCGCAGAGCCCGGGCATTGCAACCTCACTTCGCTTTCCACTGGGCTGCTGACAGGATCAAATACCTGGGGATTTGGGTCTCGAAACAGAGCGCTGACTTATTTCAGAATAATTTCCCCCCACTACTCTGATCATTCCAACGAGATTTGGCAGCTTGGGATTACCCACATGTCTCTTGGCTAGGCCGCATAGCGGTAATCAAAATGAACATTCAACCCAGAATCCTCTACCTCATGCAGACGATCCCTATAATGCTCCCAGGCTCGTTCCTATCTTTACTGCGGTCCATTATAACCAAATATATTTGGAGGGGACGGCAACCTAGATTGAGCTTCCAGGTTCTCACCCAATCCAGAGCAGATGGGGGCTTAGCTCTACCCAACTTCTTACTCTATCATAGGGCCTGTCACCTGCAGCGGGTGGTGGAGTGGACAAGAGAGGGATCTACCAAATTGTGGAGGGCGGTAGATCAGGAAATACTGGTAGTTCCGGTAGCAGTGCTCCCCTGGCTACCGCGGGGGTAGGGCGGGAGACTGGCCAGGTCGTCTCCCTTTACTTGGGCTACCTATAAATTATGGAGGCTCTCTGCCATTAAAGCCGGCCTGACCTCCTTCCCTTCCCCGATGTCGCCGGTAATTTACAACGACGACTTCCCGCCGGGCTTAGACCCTCACTCGGTCAGACGCCTGGTCCCGGTGTCGACGCCACGCCTCTCACACTTCATAGACTCCAAAGGGCGCCGGCCTCTCACCGACCTGATGGGAGATAGACCGATATCCTTCATACATTCATTCCATTATGCGCAGGTTGGTCATTTCTTGGACCGTATACCTCAACGGCACCACCTGGGGCGTCCGTTGACCACCTTTGAGGGGTTATGTTGCCGTACGCAGCCTTTTTCTCATGGCCTCTCAACTCTTTACTCTTTACTGAGGACGGCGTCTTCGGACGTGCCACCCCCTTATATGGGAAAGTGGGAATCGATTTTGGATCTAGTGCTGTCGGAGGAGCAGTGGTCCAGGATCTGTAACCTGACACACCATTGCTCCTCGTCCAGCAAGGCACAGGAGACCGCGTACAAGGTCCTCAGCCTTTGGTACCGCACCCCTGATGTGGTCAGTCGCTATTGCCCCCTCGTCCCCGCACTGTGCTGGCGTTGTGGGGAGGAGCTTGGCACAATGCTTCATATCTGGTGGGATTGTCCGATCATTCGACCATTCTGGGCCAGAATATACAAGATTCTCTCGAGATTTGTGGAACCTCCCCCTGCATTCTCCCCTGCTGCCCTGTTGCTTCATCACAATGAATACCCAGTCTCCTTCTACAAGCGCTCCCTCGCGATCCGCATACTCAACACCGCGAAGGCCTTGATACCCCTATATTGGAGACAATGTGTATGCCCGCCTTTGTCCCTATGGTATTCTCGTATGGAGGAGCTTCATTCCATCGAAAGCTTGATGTTCAGTGCATCCGATCGATTAGCACAATATTCCACTATTTGGTCCCTCTGGGTTCTGCTATCCTCTTCCCGTGACGTGCGGGTCCTCTGGCAAGACCCGGAATAAGTGCCTATAAATTTCCTATTTTGCTCTTCCCTCACCTCGGGGACTTCCCGAGAGCTTCTCCTGGTTCACACCACCCCCCCTTTTTTTCCCTAAGTTAGTGCCTTTTAAACTTATGCTACGTAATATAAGATGTGATAACATGATTTATCTCTGCTGTTTTGGGTCCTGTGTGACCAGCAAAAATTACTTGCACTGGGGAACCTGCGCGTTCCAAAATTGCGTGTCACTTGTTGTTCTGAAAAACTTGAATAAACATATATTTACGAAAAAAAAAAAATTAATCACCAAGGTGTTCCGGTGACGGAGAACAGGATCTGTCCGCACGGGGCAAACAAGGTCGTCTCGGGGGCCGTTGAGGTCTGGCAACCACTGCTCCCCTTCGGTCCACGTGGCCACTCTCCTCCCAGTCAACCACTGGTGTGGAAGGCAGATCCAGGCGTGAGAAAGTCCGGTACATCCGCAGGGCGGTGGATTGCGACCGAGAACCCATCCCCACATGCATGCAGTGCAAATGGAAACCCCCATCTATACACAATCTGGTTCTGTCGCAATTGTAAGGTGATAGGGTGTAGGACCTTCCGAGCGGCCAAGGTAAAGGGCGAAAGATCTTGAAAAAATTCAATCTGATGGCCATCTAAGTGCCATTGCCGCTGTTCCCTATCTTTGGACATCACACGTTCTTTAAGTGCTCCGCAGGAGATCCTGCATACAATGTCCCATGGAGGCGCCCCCTCCGGAGGCATGGGACGCAGCACCCGATGTGCACGGTCCACCGGGACCGAGGTAATTGCGGGGTCCTGTAATAGTGTCACGAAGAGGGTACATAGGTGGAAAGATCTCCTGGTACTGCGCCTTTAGGCAGCCCCCTAATCCTCACATTTTGCCTCCGGCCCCTATTGTCCAGATCGTCCAGCTTTCGCTTCATATCCGATAGTTCTGCTATCAGCGATGCTGGGGTCTCAGGTGGCACATTAGCCCGCTCTTCTAGGCCTCCAACCCTGTCTGTCAATCCTGCCACATCCTCACGTACCTCCCTCAGCTCGTGCTGCACTCCAGCTCTGAAGTCCTCCATCATGGCTGTGAGATCCGTCTTCTTTGGCAGGGCTGCCACCAATTTCTCCAGCCTGCAGATTGCTTGAAAGGGGTCCTGCATTTTGTTCCAGCCCTCCTCGTGCGGTCGCCATCTTGTCCGGCGTCAGGGAAGTGGAGGCCGCAGTGATCAGGCTTAAAAATCCATCTAGGAGACCCGGTATCGATCGGGATGATTTGCGGGGTGTCTGTGTACCTCCCAGCGTCTTTTTCCCACATACCATCGGCAGTTAGCGGGAAAGGACCGTGTTAAAGCTGGAGGGGAACTTGGAGCTACTCTCTCACGCTGCCATCTCCGTCTGTGGCGAAACCACGCCCCCACCATATGTAGTTAAGACACAAGCATACCTGAAAGATACCATGCAAATTCTCAACCTACTACGAGCTGTTCAATGGGACAAAGGCCTTCTACTTGTTACCAGTGATTTTCAGTCACTGTATACCATTATCCCACATGGCAATAGCAGCAGTCAAGCACTTTCTGGACACCACTGGTATATTGTTACAAGAACAGATTTCATTTATCCTGGAGGGAATAGATTTGATTCTGAAAAATAATTATTTTTGGCATGACGACAACTTCTATTTACAGCTAAGAGGAACAGCAATGGGAACTCGTTTTGCACCAAATTACGCCAATCTATTTATGGCAGAATGGGAAGAATCTTTTCTTACTAAGTGGCAGCAACATCTAGAACTATATCGGAGATATATAGATGATATATTTTTTATATGGAAAGGAGGAGAAGAAAAGCTTAAGCTATTCTTGAAAGAACTGGATGAAAACAACAGGGGTATCTCACTAACAACTACTCGGAGTGAGACAGAAGTAACTTTTCTGGATTTGGAAATTTATGTCAGTGACGATCAGAAAACCCTCAAGATAAAGCCACACTTCAAGGAAGTCGATAGCAATGGCTATATCGAAAGGAACAGCTGCCATCTGCTACAATGGTTGGAAAATGTCCCAAAAGGTCAATTTCTAAGAATTAGGAGGAACTGCACTGACATTGAGAATTTTGATGAACAATCAACTAGATGTCTTGAAAATTTTAAAGAAAAATGATACAATGAACACAAATTGGACACCGCTAGGAAAGAAGCAAGGCAAGTTGAAAGAGACTCTCTCCTGGTGAACAGAATAAAGAACAACGATCAGAATCGTGATGATATACCTTTCATCTTTACCTTCAATCCACGTAATAAAGAAATTAGGAAGGCGATTATTGGACTATTTTAAGTCCTGCAAGAGAACCCAAGAATCATGTCGGGGGGTAAAAAATTTGAAAGTTGAACTAACCAACAACCAAAAATGTAAAAGCAAGAATAATTATTTCAGGATCACAAAAGGTTTCCACCAATGTGGTAACTGTTTGAATTGCAGGAACACAAGAAGTCAGAAACGTATCACAACAGAAGTCCCTAGGTATGGGAGGAACATAAAGCTATCACTTGGTTCTCCAAAAATTTTATCTATCTCTTTATCTGTCCTTGCCGTCTCAAATACATTGGGCGTACCGCTAGACCATTGAACGTGAGGATACAAGAACACATCAGGAACATAAAGAAGGGCTTTGAAAATCATAGCGTATCTCTGCACTTCAAACAAAAACATATGCAAAATCCTGAAGGTCTAGTCTTTATTGGCGTTAAGAAATTGGACCCCTCCTGGAGAGGTGGTAACTTTGAAAGAATGTTAGGCAAGGAAGAGATGAGGTGGATATACCTTATGAATTCATTACAATCAAATGGATTGAATGTCGACTTTGAACTGTGCCACTTCTTAAACAATGGTTAATATCTAACTCTTCAGCACCTTATCTGCTCCCCTTCGTTCACACTAGGTTTATGGATCAAGATGAACTATATTGTCCTTTTTAAAGCTCTCTGAACATCAAATTATCCTTTTCCGTTGCCTAATCACATTTCCTTTACCTCCCCCTTCCCTAGTATAGTGCCCACCTCCCCATCAGTTCCTTATGACCCCTTCCCTATCCTACCATTCTGCCTGTTTCATTTCTAGAATAGATTAGCAGGACCTCCTTATTTCTTTTGCTATTGCGGCTCTAGTGGATAGTATATTGCTGCAATTGCATCATCCCTATCAGAACAGTCCCCCCCCCTCCCATTCCCCTTCTTTTCATATTAAACACTTGCCTCTCTGTCCATTAGGATCCCCCCTAATTTTGTATATCTATTTTAGCCTCATGCCTTTTTATTTGGCACATTTCACTAGCCATTGCATTAACTAAAATTGTCACTTATAGTTTCCATTTAGCTCTACTAACAGAAACTATTCTAAACCCCTTAGTTGTATAAAGAGCACATCCTGCCTACCCACTGGGCACAATAAAGAGCGCAGTTCAGTTTCTCTAGTGCCTGCACTCCGGGCTTTTTTCCTCCTCCCCCCCCCTCCTCCAGATGCACAGTTATATTTATATGTATTACTGGTTCTCCAATTTTCCATCTGTATTAGCCACTTAAAAATATGTGGAACACTCTGTAATAGTTGATGTTTCTTTATATTTTGTATTTATACATCCCAAGGTTAAACGGTTTAAGGCTAGGGTCAGACTGAGGCAGTGCGAACGCGCGTGCAGGCGCACTTAATCACGGCCGCACTAGCAGCAGATGCCGGGCAATGACGGCCAATATACGAAGTACGGTCGCACAAAAGTCCGGCTGCGCAACGCAAGTGGAAAATGAACGCATTTTTTCGAGAACGTTAAACCACTAGTACTGACGTACAGAGTGCTCTGCGTCCGCTAGCGGCGTGTGTGCGTGAATTGGAGACGTCAGACGCTGCTAATGTCCGGCCAACATAACGTCCAGATGCAAGAAGTGTTTTATTGATGATCCGTACAAAATCACGGATGAAACTGCGCATCGTATGACCGCTATTGCGTATTCCGTGAAAAAATACGTCCATTCTTCGAACGCACATTTTCACGGACAACGTGAAAAATGCGTTAGTCTGACCCTAGCCTAACTCTGACATATAAACAACTTTTTTTTTTTTTTGGCAGTGCCCTCCCCCTCCTTTTGACTTGCTCTGCCTCCTCCTTTTTCTCCTTCAAAGAGCACATAGAACCTGGAATTAACCACCTGGACCTCATTTTAGCCCTATAAAAGTCCCATCATGCACCATGCACTTTCACCTTTACTTATTTCCTACTGGTAACAAACCAGATGCACCTTGGACTCTTAAACCATCTCTGACGGAGGAAGCCAGTTTTACTTTTTTTGGGCTTTTATGTAATATGTACTGTTTTTACAATGTTAACAATCTCTAACAATGTGGACTAGATTTGTATACCTAATAGAGAGTTTTAATGCATAGAAAGTTTGCTCTTTTTGCTACTTACTCCCCATCTGGTGAGCACACACAGCGGCCGAACCATCACACCCAGGACCTAAAGGGGTGAGGTGCTTACCTCTGAAAGTATATTTATTTGAAAGACATACAGGGTTATTCTAGGAGAATCAAAGTCACTGCACGTTCGCTGACTTTTCGTTCTCTTCAATTCGGCGCGATTCGGCAATCCCATTTTGGCGACCCTGCGATGTATTCAGCAAGCACCACAGGGCCGTCGTAGTGCAGGGAAAAGCCACCCCAAACCCGCCGAACACTCACCGCGAAACCTGGCGAACGCACACCGAAACCCGCAAAAACATCTGTATTTGTCAGGTATTTTCATAAGAAAAACAAAATGGATGCCTGTAGCCATCTTGTTTAATCGTATATCTATTTTTTTAAAAAAAAGTTTTTTCTCAACTCTCACCTACTTCTAGAATGAACTTAATTTTTTGTTTAACCCCTTAGTGACCGGGCGGTTTTACACAAATCCGTCTTTTAGTGACCGCTGCTGTTTTTACGTTTCTGCGCTGTTAGTGTTTAGGTCAAATTTTCCTCTTACTCGTTTATTCAACCCACACATATTATACACCCTTTTTCCCGCCATTAAATGGACTTTCTAGAAATACCATTATTTCCATCATATCGAATAATTTACTATAAAAAAAATATGAAATATGAGGGAAAAAATGGTAAAAACACACTTTTTTGTAATTTAATCCCCAAAATCTACAACCACCCAAAACGACCCCAGCTAAATAGGTTTAAAATTTTGTCCCGAGACTAGAAATACCCAATTTTTACATGCGTTTGCTTTTTAACCCCTTCACTGCTGAGACAGTTCACCTATGTGCGCTGCGCTCATTCTGACCATTTTGTGCTATTTATTTTTAGATGACAGCCTAGGTCCTATTTAATTAAACTCCCCCCAGACAAAAAAACTTTAAAAAAAAAACATTTTTTTATTATTTTTTTTTTATTTAATTTTTTTTTAAATTTTTTTTTAAAACCAAACCTGGTCATGTTTGGTATCATTTGAAAGGCCATAATCAGGCCTTTCAAATGATGGCAAATATGACCATCTAGCTGCCATGGATCGGGAGATAAAGGGATCCTTAGGATCCTCTTATCTCTACATGGCAGCTAGAGGGTTAACTGGCCCACTGACATCCTCACACATATGGTGAGGTTGTCAGTGGGTGGGGGGGACCTGGAGGCTTGGCTGACATCCAAGATGTCAGCCCCCCTCCAGGTTTGAATCGCGTTTTGGCGCCAATTGGCGCCGCAACGTGATCCGGCGGCGAAATGGTTAATGCCATACACCGCTGGAAAGGGGAGGCTCTCCCCTCTCCAGCGGTTCAAACGGCATCTCCCTAGCTTCAATGGTTGGGGAGATAGAGGGCTCCGAAGGAGCCCCCCCTCCATTGAAAAGCATGGGGACGCCTGCTGATGACGTCACCACGCAGCGTGGCGACGTCATCAGCCTCGCCTGCCCATGTAAATCACATGGGCAGGCTTCCTCCCTGCTAGATCGCCGTGGGATCCGGCGAGGGAGGTGAGTATCGGGCGGGAGGGGGATTAGGCGCCGCTGACGTACCCTGTACGTCCGCGGGTCTAAGGGAGACCCGAGTACAGGATGTACAGGGTACGTCAGAGGTCCTTAAGGGGTTAAACGAGTTCATTTGAATGTAAACTTATTAGAAGAGTTATGTATTTGTTTAAAAATATAATCGCTAGATATAAAGTGTCTTTATGTGATATATTGTATAGACTGAGTGCCAAGACATGTCATAGACAAAATTTATAGGTTTCTTTAAAGAGTCCTTGAATTAAAGATATTTTCTTCTCGGGTGTTGAAACATAATCTATGCAAGTATATCTATGTTATACAAGTATATATGTTTATAATCAATATATATTCTATATTAGTAGCACAGTAAAATAATAGTAACTCCAATATATTTTTGTAGATTATAACTATAGAACGGTAGAATTACTGAAGGTTTAGAATTACGATTTTTTTGTTTTAGAAGGAATGTTTGGTTAACTGATAAGGAGTAACTCCGAGAAACCTTGGAATAGCTAGAAGAAGAGCTTTTAAATATTAATTTGACAGGAGAGACCCAAAGTCTAGAATTGAATATGAGGTCCTTTGTTTAACGAGATAGCAGTAGGATTGACCTATGATCGCTGTCATATGATTCAAAGAGTATAGAATCAAAAATATTACTAATTATTTGAAAATCAACACTGCCATCTTGTGGTGTAGTAAAGGTTGATAAGTTTCATGGAATTCTCATAGACATACACTAAGATGATAAAAATGCAAATCGAGAAGTACGTAATAAATGACGTGAAATTCCTCTATAACTGAACAGAACACAATGAGTATTGGTCATTACACATCACTTCAACTCACACCACACTTCACTTCTCCCTCTCGGGACTTCAAATTTTATTTCTTACTCTCATGCATTCTTTCTCTCAAATTATTCTACAAGAGCATGCTCAAGGAGATGCTTAAAGACACTCTCACAAAGAAACAAAGATATAACATCTTATAAATACTCTCACATATTCTCCAATTAATACATTATATCCACTGATAACTAAGGAGATTGAACGTTTGAATCCAGACTGGACAGGTAATGTATGGAAAGCAAATTTAAGTGGAATTAATTTAAGATATATATACAGTCAGGTCCAGAAATATTGGGACATCGACACAATTCTAACATCTTTGGCTCTATACACCACCACAATGGAGTTGGAATGAAACAAACACAATGTGCTTTAACTGCAGACTGACAGCTTTAATTTGAGGGTGTGTACATCCAACTCAGGTGAACAGTGTAGGACTTACAGCAGTTTGCAGATGTGCCTCCCACTTGTTAAGGGACCAAAAGTAATGGGACAGAATAATAATCATAAATCAAACTTTCCCGTCTTAATACTTGGTTGCAAATCCTTTGCAGTCAATCACAGCCTGAAGTCTGGAATGCATAGACATCACCAGATGCTGGGTTTCATCCCTGGTGATGCTCTGCCAGGCCTCTACTGCAACTGTCTTCAGTTCCTGCTTGTTCTTGGGGCATTTTCCCTTCAACAAGTGAAATGCATGCTCAATGGGATTCAGGTCAGGTGATTGACTTGGCCATTGCATAACATTCCACTTCTGTCCCTTCAAAAATTCTTTGGTTGCTTTTGCAGTTGCCGTCCAATGAGTTCTGCAGCATTTGGCTGAATGTGAGCAGATAATATTGCCCGAAACACTTCAGAATTCATGCTTTTGTCAGCAGTCCCATCATCAATAAATACAAGAGAACCAGTTCCATTGACAGCCATACATGCCCACGCCATGACACTACCACCACCATGTTTCACTGATGAGGTGGTATGCTTAGAATCATGAGCAGTTCCTTTCCTTCTCAATACTCTTCTCTTCCCATCACTCTGGTACAAGTTGATCTTGGTCTCATCTGTCCATAGGATCTTGTTCCAGAACTGTGAAGGCTTTGTTAGGTGTTGTTTGGCAAACTCTAATCTGGCCTTCCTGTTTTTGAGGCTCACCAATGGTTTACATCTTGTGGTGAACCCTCTGTATTTACTCTGGTGAAGTCTTCTCTTGATTTTTGACTTTGACACAAATACACCTACCTCCTGGAGAGTGTTCTTGATCTGGCCAACTGTTGTGAAGGTGTTTTCTTCACCAGGGAAAGAATTCTTCATTCATCCACCACAGTTGTTTTCCGTGGTCTCCCGGGTCTTTTGGTGTTGCTCAGCTCACCGGTGCGTTCCTTCTTTTTGAGAATGTTCCAAACAGTTGTTTTGACCATGCCTAATGTTCTTGCTATCTCTCTGATGGGTTTGTTTTGTTTCTTCAGCCTAATGATTTCTTCAGCCTCACTGATAGTGGCAGGTCTTTGTCAACTCTCAAGATGAGATCCAGCAACAGATCCCAAATGAAAATAGCACACTTGAAATGAACTCTGGGCCTTTTATCTGCACATTGTGGACATGTGGACTAGCCTATATTGGCAAGACTGAAACACAATTGTGTGAACGAATTCGAAAATCATCGCTCAAATATCCGCATAGCGTATCGCGATGGCCGCTCCGACAAACCTGTAGCTAGGCACTTTTTGGAACAGTCACCCTTTAACTTCTTTGAAATTCGTGGCTTTTGATCACATCCCGACTAGGGATGAGCCGAACACCCCCGAGTTCGGTTCGTATTCGAAACCGAACTTTCCAAATATTCGAATCCGAACTCGAACTCAATACAAGTCAATGGGGCTGAAAAATTCGGTTTTTAGAGTGCCCTCCAAGAGGGCATATATGCTAGATATTTGCCATAAAAGGTGTATGGGGGTCCGGGTAGTGCCCTGGGGGACAGGAAACGAGGACAAAAAGTAAAAAAAAACGTTTTTAAAGGGACAGTGAGTTTACCATGAAATAAGGGTTAAAAATAAAAACGAAAATTTCCTTCAAATATCGTTCCTAGGAGGTCCCCATAACCTGCCCGTGAAGTGGCGGATTTGTAGGATGTATAGAAACACTTAAAAACAAAAAAATGTCGTTTCAAATGACGGTAAATGCTTTTCCTTTAATCTATCCATAAACAACTGCTTGGGGCGGCAGTCTGTATGAAAAGAGGAGACATTTTCGGACACACAGAAAAAGTTTAGTGATTTGTTTGGCTAAATTATTGTGAAACTTATGCAGGCTTTGGATGAAAGTAACAATAGATGCTTTAAGGCTGGGGTCAGACTAGCGCACTTTTAACGTGCGTTTAGGCGCACTTAATCACGGCCGCACTAGCAGCAAATGACACGCAATGACGGCCAATATGCGAAGTACGGCCGCACGAAAGTCCGGCCGCGCAACGCAAGTGGAAAATGAACGCATTTTTTTGAGAACGCTGAACCGCTAGTACTGACGTACAGAGTGCGCTGCGTCCGCATAGCGGCGTGTGTGCGTGATTAGGAGACGTCAGACGCTGCTCATGTCCGGCCAACATAACGTGCAGACACCCAAAGTTTCCTGGTTTGGATCCGTAAAAAATCTCACGCACAAAAATGCGCAACGTATGACCGTTTAAGCGCTTTCCGTGAAAAAACACCTCAATGCGTTCGGACGCACTTTTTGACGTTCGCTGCGAAAAATGCGTTTGTTTGACCCTAGCCTAAAATTGGGCCTTTAGCGTCGGCAACAGTGCCGTCACACAGTCTCACCCCTCTGAGGTTATGAATCTGATACAGGCGTCAGTGGCAGTGCAGCCAAATATTGTGCCTTTGGTGCCAGGCCAGCAAGTGCCATCATACAGTAACCCCTCTGTGGTATTGTGGAAGAGTGCAGGGGTGGACCATGCGGTCAGGGCCGGTGCTAGACTATTTTGCACCCTAGGCAAGACCAGCTACTTGCACCCCCCCAAAAAAAAAAAGACACAACATGAAACTGCTAAATTTCTTTTTACTTAAGAATAAAGTTTGAAAAGCACCAATAGTAAAGGTAAAATAAATATAAATAAACTGTATTAAACCATTTTAAATTAACTGTATTAAACAAATTAAAATTAACTGTATTGAACAAATATAAATTAACGAAAAAAATAAATAAGAGTTGTCACGAAAGTTTCAATTTCAGACACATCAAAATTTCACTTTGCGTGCCTTATCCTTTGCAAATTTTCATCATGCGTATATACAGTTGTGTTCAAAATTATTCAACCCCCACTGAAATTGAGTGTTTTGGCCAGTTTGACATTGATTTTGATCAAAGAGGCACGTGTAGGTCAGACAAATATAACATAACATTTATAATGAAATAACCACAAATGTCTTTTCTGTGCTCACATCATTATCAGTTTTATTCAACCCCCAAGTGACATTCAATCTTAGTACTTAGTACAACATCCTTTTACAGTTATAACAGCTTTTAAACGTGAAGCATAGCTTGACACAAGTGTCTTGCAGCGATCTACGGGTATCTTCGCCCATTCGTCATGGGCAAAAGCCTCCAGTTCAGTCACATTCTTAGGCTTGCGCACTGCAACGGCTTTCTTTAAGTCCCACCAGAGGTTCTCAATCAGATTTAAGTCAGGTGACTGCGATGGCCACTCCAAAATGTTCCAGCCTTTAATCTGCAACCATGCTCTAGTGGACTTGGAGGTATGCTTGGGATCATTGTCCTGTTGAAAGGTCCAACGTCTCCCAAGCCTCAGGTTTGTGACGGACTGCATCACATTGTCATCCAATATCTCCTGGTACTGAAGAGAATTCATGGTACCTTGCACACGCTGAAGTTTCCCTGTACCTGCAGAAGCAAAACAGCCCCAAAGCATGATTGACCCCCCGCCATGCTTCACAGTAGGCAAGGTGTTCTTTTCTTCATAGGCCTTGTTCTTCCTCCTCCAAACATAGCGTTGATCCATGGGCCCAAACCGTTCTAATTTTGTTTCCTCAGTCCACAGAACACTATTCCAAAACTTCTGTGGTTTGTCCACATGACGTTTGGCATACTGCAGTCGACTCTTATTCTTTGGAGACAGCAAGGGGGTGCGCCTGGGAGTTCTGGCATGGAGGCCTTCATTACGCAGTGTGCGCCGTATTGTCTGAGCTGAAACTTCAGTACCCACATCTGACAAATCTTTTCTCAGTTCCTCAGCAGTCACACGGGGACTTTTCTCCACTCTACGCTTCAGGTAGCGCACAGCAGTCGAAGTCAGCATCTTCTTTCTGCCACGACCAGGTAACGTTTCAACAGTGCCCTTTGCCTTGAATTTGCGAATGATGCTTCCTATGGTCTCTCTTGGTATGTTTAACATCTTTGCAATCTTCTTATAGCCATTGCCCTTCCTGTGAAGAGTAATCACCTCTTCTCTTGTCTTCCTGGACCATTCTCTTGACTTCACCATGTTTGTAACCACACCAGTAAATGTCTAGAAGGAGCTGAGTATCACAGTCATTTTAAAGCTGCCTAATTGGTGCTTATTATGCTTTATTGCTGCTCCGTGACATCCACAGGTGTTTTCAATACCTCATTGAAAACACTTGAATGAACCTCTGTTCTTCAGAGTGGTAGTCTTTAAGGGGTTGAATAATTGTGTCAATGAAGAATTCACAAAAGAAACATTTACTACTGTATTACAAAACCAATTGATGTCATTTTAGTTGCATATGGTTCTTTAAAAAGTCCTTGTAGGATTTCATTCTGAATACAATTACAAATGTACACTAAATTCCCTAAAACCCTTTACAGCATTGGGGGTTGAATAATTTTGAACACAACTGTATATATATTGTCCAGGCCAGCTAACATCATGCTCACAGTCACAGATGCGCCATCATCATAGGCGTGTGCAGCCTATTGCATTAGGGTGTGCACCCAAAATCTCAACACATGAAAAAAATTATGTTATATATATATATATATATATACACACACACACCCTTATGCATACATACACACGCACACACTCTCACACATTCAGCCTAAATATATCATTACAATCAGGGTAATTCAAAGAGAATCGAAAAGTCACCGCACGTTCGGTGACTTTTCGTTCTCTTCAATTCGGTTTGTTTTGACGATTCCCAGTTCGGCGACCCTGCGGTGTATTCAGCAAGCACCACAGGGTCCCCGAATTGCAGGGAAAGGTCGCCGCAAACCCGCCGAAAACTAACCGCAAAACCCAGAGAATGCACGCCGAAAACCCACAAAAACATCTAGATTAACTCGCCGGAAAAAGCCGAGCAGGAGACGATCACACGCAGCGAAGCTGCCGGAAAAAGCCGACACCGCAGACGAATGGAGTGAATAAATTAGCAAAACAGTTTGCTTGAATGTTTGAAAAGTGAAACGCTGTTTGCAAAGAAACTACTGAGAGAAAATGTCTGAAATTTACATATGAGGTCCAGGGAATGATAATAAAAAGGGCTATTACAGAAAAAATAACAGGGTTATTCAGAGAGCGTGAAAAGCAGGAGAATGATTGGAGAATGTGAGAATGACTGGAGAAATTCTAGGTCAAAATAGCCAACTTGGAAAGTGAGATGAAAGGGAGAATTTTTCTGGTCTGGCTATTTTGACCTAGAATTTTTCATTCTCGAGTCATTCTCCTGTCATTCTCCTGCTTTTCACGCTCTCTGAATAACCCTGTATGGTAAAAAAAGAAAACAGGAAAATGCTTAAAATATCCTAAAAAAATCGATAAATAAAGAGACTTTTTACTGCAGAATTTTATAATGAACGGTTTATTAGATATTGAATTAAAACGGGAATATTTTTAACATTGAAGCCTATGGGATTCGCCTGAATAAACTTGCCGAATTAAACCAGCGAACAGCAGGGCATTTCGGGAACCTTTCACCAGGGCCGGACTGGGAATAAAAAGCAGCCCTGGAAAAAAAAATTACACCAGCACTATAGTGTGAAAAGTGGAAAGGAAACTCACAGTAATGTGCGGTGTGTATGAGCGTATCAGAGCTCCACAGCAATGAAACTCACAGTAATGTGCGGTGTGTATGAGCGTATCACAGAATCCACAGCAATGAAACTCACAGTAATGTGCAGTGTGTATGAATGTATCACAGAGCTCCACAGCAACGAAACTCACAGTAATGTGCGGTGTATATGAGCATGTCAGAGCTCCACAGCAATAAAACTCACAGTAATGTGCGGTGTGTATGAGTGTATCAGAGCTCCACAGCAATAAAACTCACAGTAATGTGCAGTGTGTTTTAGCGTATCACAGAGCTCCACAGCACTAAAACTCACAGTAATGTGCGGTGTGTATGAGCGTATTAGAGCAACACAGCAATAAAACTCACAGTAATGTGCGGTGTGTATGAGCGTATTAGAGCAACACAGCAATAAAACTCACAGTAATGTGCGGTGTGTATGAACATTAATTAACAGTTGTTTTAACATCATTGGGCCCATCAAGGTATAGATAACTAATAATTAGTCATGCAGGTTGCATGGCCCTGGGTATTGCTACGGGAAGGGTTGGGTGGCAGGAATCTAATTATGAAGGGGTTACAGACAGGGATCGGGGGGGGGCAAGAACCTGGAAGTGCAGGCTTTGTTTACAGGCGCAGTAGGGTCTGGTTATTTAGGGGTTTTACAGGCAGAGATGATGATACACAGGAACCATCAGGTGCAAGGTTTACAGGAAGAGTGGGGGCAGTAGTCTGGTTACAGGCAGGAATGTGGGGCAGGGATCTGGTTATAAAAGGGTTACAGGAAGGGATGGGGATGGACAAGGACCTGTAGGTGCAAAGTTTACAGGAAAGGTGGGAGTCAGCATGGGGTTACAGGTCTGGATGTGGGACAGGGATCCGGTTATGCAGGGGTTAAAGGTAGGGATCTGGTTATGCAGGGGTTAAAGGTAGGGATCTGGTGATGCAGGGGTTACAGGTAGGGATCTGGTGATGCAGGGGTTACAGGTAGGGGTGTGGATATGCAGGGGTTACAGGTAGGGGTGTGGATATGCAGGGGTTACAGGTAGGGGTGTGGATATGCAGGGGTTACAGGTAGAAATTGGTTATACAGGGGTTACAGGCTGTTTGATCTGCAGAATGTAGATTATATCAGTAGCTGTGATTGATGAAGGGGAGAGGGAGCACATCTCACTTTCAGATCAGCCAGACATTTACTCTGTCTCCTACTAACACCTTAACCCTTTAACTTAACACATGGGATCCAGAAGGCAGCTGCTCTCTGACACATGGTAGGGGCTTCATTTTGTTTCAGGACAGAAGGCTCCTCTTACCTGTCCTGTAACTTGACCAGCAGTTCATGGTGATCTGTAGATCACAACAGGGAGAGCTCCTGTTGCCTGTGTCCTCTGTTCACATGCAGGGATGCTGTGCAGAGCAGCAGGCTTACCAGCTCTAGCTCCCCTCAATGGCACCTGTGCCCCTGCTTCCATCCAGGCTACTGAGGCAATGCTGGCCAGAGAGCAGTGCACATGTAAAGAGCCTGCTCTGCTGCGGTCAGAAATGATCATGCTGGAGAGAATGTTCTACAGCATGTCCTCAGCTCCAACCTAATGCTGGAGGGTGCCCACTGCCCAGGCAAGTCAGGCCCCGCCCTGCTGCTCTTCATGGGGGTCTCCTACCTGGTGTCAGCGTTCAGGGGGGTGGCTGACTGACAATCAGCATGCTGGTCTTCCTGGTGGGTCTGCTCACCTTCCTCTTCATGTGTGGACTGTGGATGGAAGCACGGTCACTGCTGCTTGCTCTGGCCCATCGCAACAAGGACCAACCCACCACCACCACATGACACCCCTGACCTGGTGCTCCCAGCCTCTACAAACGGCTTGCAGGCAACCTGCCATGTGCCGGCCCGCGTGTGAGCAGGTGGCACCAGCGGCTGTCTGCTTGCGGCTGCGCTGAGACACCCAGCCATACAGCCCCCCCTCTCAGCTTGTCAGCTGGTGGCCCAGCGCTCTGCCCCCCACACTGCAGTACATTACTGGAGGCGGCTAAGCTGCCGATCAAAAACTTTGTAACAGTTTTCAATTATAATAAAAGGCCCCCCAGTGGCCAGAAAGTGAAGCAGCCTACCGGGATTTCTCCCGGCATCCCGGTAGGCCAGTCCGGCCCTGCCTTTCACTGCTGGTTTGTGTTCTCTGAATAGCCGAAGCATTGTTTTTTTATGGGGATTCACTGCCGTCGAACAGGCACCGTATCATATGTGCAGGCAATTCGCCAGGATTTGGTGAATTGCCTGCTCTCTGGATAGCCGAATGGCCAGGAAATTCTCCAGCCATTCGGATCTCTTTGGATAACCCTGTATGTTTATAATTCAGAGCTGCAGCAATCTTGGCCATCCAGTTGTTTTTGAACTACATTTCCCATGAGTCTCGACTAACCCAATTAGTGGCTGAGTATTGTGGCCGATTGTGTTTTATGACTATCAGGATTATTCAGAGAGAGGTGAAACTCAGGAGAATGACTGGAGAAGTGAAAATTCTAGGTCAAAATAGCCAAACAGGAAAAATTCTCCCATTTATCTCACTTTCCAAATCGGCTATTTGGTCCAGATTGTTCTCTTTTCCTGCCATTCTCCTGGTTTTCCCCTTTCTCTCAACAACCCTTAAAGAGAGGTGAAAGCCAGGAGAACTGGCAGGAGAAGAGAACAATCTAGACCAAATAGCCGATTTGGAAAGTGAGATAAATGGGAGAATTTTTATGGTTTGGCTATTTTGACCTAGAATTTTCACTTCTCCAGTTATTCTCCTGCTTTTCACCGTTCTCTGAATAACCTTGTGAATGTTTAATCCCGAGGTGAGAAATAACATTGCTTTAGATGTTAAAAGCGGGCAATGAGGAAATTTTGTATTTTTTCTACATGATCGTGTTTGGTCTCATTAGAAAGGCCGGGCTCTAACCTCTCCAATGACACCTAACTTAACATTGTGGAGTGTAAAGAGAGTTTCATGGCAGTGGATTCTGTGATACACTTATATGCACCACACATTACAGAGCGTTTCATGGCAGTGGATTCTGTGATATGCTTATATGCACCGCACATTACAGAATCCACTGCCATGAAACTCCCAGTAATGTGCGGTGCGTATAAGCGTATCACAGAATCCACTGCCATGAAACTCTCTGTAATGTGCGGTGCATATAAGCATATCACAGAATCCACTGCCATGAAACTCCCAGTAATGTGCGGTGCATATAAGCGTATCACAGAATCCACTGCCATGAAACTCTCTGTAATGTGCGGTGCATATCACAGAAACCACTGCCATCAAATAAAATTGTAATATTTAAAAATACTGTATGTAAAAGTTGACTCCTCTCCTGCTTACCTTTTTTCTTGCAGGGAGGGGGATGAACATGTCCGTTGGCAGAGGAGGGGACCGCTTCATCCAGCTTAAATCCAGCCTGTACTTCCCTGGTGGTCCGGTGGCTGTGGGCTCTGCAATGCGATCTGTGCTTCGTGCACAGAACGCAGAGCACGTCCCACACTGGACCCGTGCACCGGCGATCCTCTGACCTTTCACCTGACTGCCGGCGCTCTGCGTTCTGATTGCATTGCAGAGCCCACAGCCACTGGACCACCATGGAAGTACAGGCTTGCAGTTGCAAAGGGTCCCGGCGGCTATCCGTGGGATGCGGCCAGCCAGGACCCAGAGTGTGCCGCGGGTGCGATTAGGGTGTGCATAGGCACACCCGGCACACCCCGTGCGCACGCCTATGGCCATCATGCGTATATATATTGCCCAGGCCAGCTCACATCATGCGTATATATATTGCCCAGGCCAATCCCCTGGTGGAGATAGGGGGTTCATTTGAACCCCGATATCTCCAGGCATCTAGTGGGTCATGGAGGGTGCCAATCGAAAGGCCTGAGCATGGCCTTTCAAATAATACCCAACATGCGACCTTTCAAATAATACCCAACATGACCAGGTATAAAGTAAAAAAAAAGAAAAAAGAAAAGAAAAACATGTTTTTTTTGTGTGCTATTTTTATTAATGCAGCAATATTGTTCACATTGCAATTATAATGTGAACGATGATGCACTAATGATTTTTTTCTATGGGGTGCGTTTGCTATAAATCACGTAATTCCCCCCACAAAATGTAACAAGTCCCCATTTCTAATTTTTGTACAAGCGCACCCCATAGAAAACATAACCGCAAACGCTCATGTGCTAAAATGTGAAAAAAACAACACTTTACACACTGCAGATGATTAAAAATTAAATTTTTATTGCATTTTTTTCATAATATACAGCCAGTACAGGACGTATACATATAAAAATGATATATTATGAATCTGCGGAGTCTGCCGGAAAGAACGATATCTAACATGTCGGTCATTTAACAAAATGTGGCTTCAAAATCACGTTTAAACATGATGAGCGAAAGCGGTAAAAATGAGCTCAGCACACAGCGGTGAAATACAGCATATTAGAAGTTTTAGGAGGGAAATTAACACTTCTCAATCAGAAGCAGACACCACCCCACCCACTCAGTATAGTCTACAATGTATCAAATTGATTAGACCAGACTAAAAACACCTGTTATGCCGTTTGAAAAACACAGGTCATTTAGAGTTGAGAATCTTTGCACGTACACAGTTTTTAATTCAATATCTAATAAACCGTTGCTTATAATATTCTGCAGTAAAGAGTCTCTTTATTTCTAGATTTTTTTGTATTTTCTTAAGCATTTTCTATACTTTTTTCAAAATTTCTTTTTTTTTGCGAACCCACACCCAAAAAGTTCGAAGTTCGCGAACTTTCGAACGACCAAAGTTCGGTCGAACTCCGAACTGATCGAACCGAACAGCTCATCCCTAATCCCGACCCCCAGGAGAGGGGGGGGACCGTGGCCGCCTGCTGTTGCAAAAAGAAACTTTTTGGATTCATCTTCTACGAACGGTTCAACCTGAGGGGATGAATGAGAAATTGACTTTCTCTATGATTTGATTCTTACATCTATGTTTCCTTAGGTGTAGTTGCAATTTACTACTCAGCAGACTTAATAGAATTATATTTCCTTTCACAGGGTACATCTGCTTTGGCTTTTGATAGAGTTGAGGATCACTTAGCCTATATCTGCTTTTATTTTCCTTTTGAAGGTCACTGTGGTGTGTGGGATCAGCTTTGTGTCCCTGGTTGCCGGGGTTACACGTTCACTACGCCGTTCCGCAACGTCGGAACCTGGCGCATGCGCACTGGGTGTGTTCGAACGCCGATTGAAGGGAGGGGCGAGTATGTCGGTCTTTATAAAACGTTTATTTTATTATTTTTTTTTAAATATATTTTTATTGGTATTTTACATGTGACATAAAATTGTACTTGCCAAGTATATTAAATATACAGTAACAGAAGAGAAGAAAAGAAGAGAAAGCAAGAGGGGAAAAAAAAAATGAGTTGGGGGGGAAGGGTCTACAGTAATATCTGCTTTTATGCAATCAATCCCGTACTTCAGAATTAATAACAACTCTTAACCAGAAGTAGCCTGAGCGTCCGGACGACCAGTCCTGCATGTCTCATAAATTTTCTGAATATCCCACAGTTGCCAAGGATCTTTTTTGGCTGGTCTAAAGCCATATATCGTATTAGCTTTGGTGTCAAAGTGGCGGTATTGGTCCAGTAAGTCTATCAATTGTTTCCAGGTAGGTAGGTGGACAGTCCTCCAATTCCTAGCTATCAATAAGGCAGTAGTAGAAAGCAAGATGAATAACATCTGTATATGTGGTCGTGGGAGATCTATCATTCCTAATAAAAGTGTTTCTGGAGCATGAGGTATCGGCACTCCCAATACTTCCGTGGCCAGTGCCGAAATGTCTCTCCAGAGCTCGGCTACTCCAGGGCAATGGCACCAAATGTGTCCCATCGTGCCAACTGCGGAAGCGCATCTCCAGCATAGATCGGATGCTTGGGGCGAGTATCGTTTCAGTTTGTCCGGTGTGTAGTACCATCTGTACAAGACTTTTCTGTGTGTCTCTATCAAAGTTGCACACTTGGTTGCTCCCATTGAAAATTTGTACGCCTTTTTCCATTGGGAAGTTTAGAAGGACTGAGATAAATCTCTCTCCCATCCCTTCTGGAAAGCCCAACACTCTTTCGTGGCTGGTGTATTTAATATACGATAAAATAGTGATATCGGCTTACTGGAAGACAATGAGTCCAGGCAGAACAACTCCACCTCTGACAAAAGCGGTTTGTGTGTCTTGAGTCCAGTTAGAACCTTATTCGCTTTTAGATAGAAACATAGAAAAATGTCGGCAGATAAGAACCTTTCGGCCCATCTAGTCTGCCCAATTACATGGATACTTTACCTGGATTTATCTTTTGTTTAGGATAGCCTTATGCCTATCCCATGCTTGCTTAAATTCAATTACTGTTTTGGCCTCTACCACTTCAACTGGAAGACTGTTCCATGTATCCACCACCCTCTCAGTAAAATAATGCTTTCTGATGTTACTTTTAAACCTTTGCCCTTCTAATCGAAGACTATGTCCTCTTGTTTTGCTACTTTGTTTCCTTTTAAATATACTCCCTTCCTCTACCTTGTGGATTCCCTTTACGTATTTAAATGTTTCTATCATATCTCCTCTGTCTCGTCTTTTTTCCAAGCTGTACATGTTAAGATCATTAAGCCTTTCCTGGTAACTTTTCTCCTTCAAGCCGTACACCATTTTAGTAGCCCTTCTCTGAACTCTCTCTAAGATGTCTATATCCTTCTGGAGATACGGTCTCCAGTACTGCACACAGTACTCCAAGTGAGGTCTCACCAGTGCTCTGTACAGTGGCATGAGCACTTCCCTTTTCCTACTGCTAATACCTCTCCCTACACAACCAAGCATTCTGCTAGCATTTCCTGCTGCTCTATTACATTGACTACTTACCTTTAGATCCTCTGAAATAATAACCCCTAAATCCCTTTCCTCAGATGTTGAGGTTAGGACTGTATCAAATATTCTATATTCAGTCCTTGGGTTTTTACGTCCCAGGTGCATTATCTTGCACTTATCCACATTAAAACTCAATTGCCACAACTCCGACCATTTTTTTAGTTTACCTAAATCATTTGTCATTTGGCTGATCCCTCCAGGAACGTCAACCCTGTTGCAAATCTTTGTGTCATCAGCAAAAAGACATACTTTTCCATTAATACCTTCTGCAATATCACTAATAAAAATATTAAATAGAATGGGTCCGGATATAAGAATATATTTGCATATACGACAAAAACATTGAGTCTGAGATTGAATATTTACTACGGACAGCATCAAAGGAGAGCATGGCAGTCGGTGTGAAAAGATGATGTAGGTTATAAACCCCACATCTGAGCCAAGGGTCAAAAAGTGTCTGAGGCAAGAGGTATGACAGGGAAGGCAAAGGAGCAGCCATGGATAATGGGTAGTGGCTCGTGAGCACGTCTAAATGGCGGTCCCAGATTCCGAGGTGAAGGGCTGTGGATGGCATAAGGGCCTGCAACTTAGGTCTAAAAGTTGAAGGCACCCAGAGCAAGTTGGCTAAATTGTGACCTTTCAAACAAGAGGCTTCAACTACAAGCCATTGTGGCCATGGTTCTTTATGAAAGATTTCAGATAATGACGCCAAACAGGAGGCTCTATAGTATTTATGGATATTTACCATGTGTAAGCCACCTTCTGTTTGTCTATTGTATAAGAGGCATCTAGGAACTCTAGGACGTTTATGGTTCCAAACAAAAGTCATCAGGGTAGATTGTAACGTGTCCAAATAGAGTCTTGGTAGCTTAAGTGGTAGGGTGCAAAAAATGTATAAAATTTTTGGAAGAATGCTCATTTTTACAGCCGCCATTCTGCCTAGCCACGACACCTCCCGGGATCTCCATTGAGACAACAAGGATTTCACTTTGGTCAATATTCTATCATAGTTGTGTTTAATCAGTCCCCCCGGGTCCCATGTTATACGCAGACCTAAATATGTGAGATAGTGGGATCTCCAGTCAAACGTGTATAGACGACGTAGTGCGGTCAGTTGTGTCTGGGGGATATTATGAGGTAGAGCTTGTGTTTTGGAGACGTTGACCAGATGATAGGTAAGTTGGCTGTAAGCAGTTAGTTCGTCTTGTAGGGCAGGAATGGACGAGTGAGGATCAGTCAGAGTGACTAATAAAGATGGAGTTTATATATAGCCGGGCCTGCCTGTATTCCCCTAACCTCATCATTCTGTCTTATGGCTTGTGCCAAGGGTTCCAAAACCAGCGCATATAAAAGAGGGGATAACGGGCATCCCTGTCTGGTTCCATTCGTGATCACGAATTCCTCCGACAAGAAGCCCGAAATGAGCACTCTCGCGGAGGGAGAATCGTATATTGCCTGTATCGCGGCTCGAAACTCGGTGGGAATGTTAAATTTAGTCATAATGAGTTCCATAAATAACCAGTTCACTCTGTCGAATGCCTTTTCGGCATCCAACGAAAGTAAGAGGCCAGGGTGACCCGAGCGCCGCTGCGTTTCCATGAGGTTAATCAGTTTTTTAGTACTGTCAGGGCCTTGCCGTCCGGAAATAAAACCCACTTGATCGGGGCCAATCAGTTTTGGGAGGAATGTTTGAAGTCTGGTCGCTAAAATCTTACTGTACAATTTCAGGTACACGTTTAGAAGCGATATAGGTCTCAGGTTTTTACAAGCGTCTGGGGTCTTCCCTGGTTTCGGCAATGTGATAATATGTGATAATATGTGCCCTTAACATATCTACTGGGAACGAACACGTCTCTCTTGCCCGTGCAAATAAATGTGGTATCAGTATGGTGGAGAAAGAGGTATAATATTGATCAGTCAGTCTGTCTGGGCCTGGTGCTTTATGTTTCGGGAGGGCCTTAATAGCGCCGGAGAGTTCCTCTTGTGATATAGGAGCTGACAGAGATTCTGCTTGTGTGGTTGTCAGCGAAGGTAAATTTAAGTTCGCTAGATATGCATTAATGTCGTCTGCGGTCGGGTTGGGCGTTGAATCGGCTATAGCCAGATTATACAGAGACTCATAATAAATTGCAAATTCGTTTGCAATGGTTATAGGGTTATGAATCAGACCCTGCGCCGTTCGAATTGCGGCAACCTTAGTAGTAGTCCTAGAGGGCTTAAGCTTGCGAGCTAATAAGCGTCCAGGTTTATTCTGGAATGCATAAAACCTTGCTTTTTGCTTGGCCATAGAACCAAAATATCTATCTGCTTCCAGGGTTCGTAGAGAGCATATAGCCCCGTCCAACTCCTCGGCCAAAGCAGGTGAGGGAGACAATTTATTCTGAGTATCTAATATTTGTATAGAGGCTAGAAGCTCTAATCGTGCGGAGACATAGTCTTTACGCAACTTGGCTGCCCATTTTATGCATTCTCCACGGAACACCGCCTTATGCGCTTGCCATAAAGTGAAAGGATTTACGTCTTGGGTGTCGTTTTCAGTGAAGTAATCTTTCAATGTGTTCGTCAACGCTGAAGTGGCCTGGTCGTGTTTGAGCACGTGTGCTGGAAGTCGCCATGGCGGTCTCGTGTAATATTTATAATCATGTGACAGCGTTAGAAGCACAGGAGAATGATCCGACCAAGTAAAAGGAAGAATAACACAGTTGATCACTCGAGGGAGGAGCTTGTTTGATATCAAAAAGTAATCTAATCTGGTATAGCTATTGTGCGCCATGGACCTGAAAGTGTAGTCTCGTTCTAAGGGATGAAGGAGACGCCAGGCGTCATACAATTGGTACTGTTGTAATAGGGAAAAAAGGTGTCATCTGCGCTCGTTTCTATGTGTTCCATGTACAACAAAACTGAGGTTTTTGTTTGTTTCAATGGCCATTGCAACGGAAGCTCACTCGCCACTTCACGGCACCTCTTTACAGAGTGAGTACCTAACAATTGTAACCAAAAGGCCGCTCAGTAGAGCAGCTCCAAGCCCCTCCTACTGCTTTTCAGCCAAGGAGAGGCAAAGATGGTGGGTTTTATTTATACACGCACCAAACACTTCCCATTTGGGATTAAAAACAAAAACATGGAAAGAGGAACAGCTACAGAACGACGGACTGGTGTTACAAGCATGATATACATAAATACAGAAAAAATGGCGTCGCGCCCATACTCACTGGAGCGGCAGCAACTGCCAGGAGTAACAGCCCAGTTAATGTATAAAACATAACAAGGAAAAAAGGTGTCATCTGCGCTCGTTTCTATGTGTTCCATGTACAACAAAACTGAGGTTTTTGTTTGTTTCAATGGCCATTGCAACGTAAGCTCACTCACCACTTCACGGCACCTCTTTACAGAGTGAGTACCTAACAATTGTAACCAAAAGGCCGCTCAGTAGAGCGGCCTTTTGGTTACAATTGTTAGGTACTCACTCTGTAAAGAGGTGCCGTGAAGTGGCGAGTGAGCTTACGTTGCAATGGCCATTGAAACAAACAAAAACCTCAGTTTTGTTGTACATGGAACACATAGAAACGAGCGCAGATGACACCTTTTTTCCTTGTTATGTTTTATACATTAACTCGGCTGTTACTCCTGGCAGTTGCTGCCGCTCCGGTGAGTATGGGCGCAACGCCATTTTTTCTGTACTGTTGTAATAGGGACCTGAGTTTATTCGAAGAGGAGGTAGCGGAAGAGGAAACCTGTGAGGCGGAGCG